>VMDO01005826.1:0-45000 GCA_007922755.1 Pedetes capensis | reverse complement strand
TTATCTGAAATATTGGTGGCATAGCTTTCAGCATCACAGCAACATGCAAGCCCCCATAACACAATCTGACAGACACCTAGGGAAATGGAGAGGTAGCAATGACTGTAAACTTTTCTTAGTATTAGATCAGTGAAGTGATAAGTAGGGATGCTTACTGCCTTCTCAAAACAATAGGATAGCCGCTACCCTGTGCTGTGGTAAAATGGCACCTCCCTCCTCACTCCCCATGCCATACCCTGCTCTATTTTAATCCTAGCATTGGTTTCCCCGGATGTAGTATGTGTCTTCTGCTAGTATCTGACTCCCCAGTAGCAGGGATTTTGTCTATTTGTCCATTGTTATACCCTTTCCATCTACAGCAAAGCTTGACCCCTAATAAGTGCTCAGGGAATATTTATTAAATAGCTGAAGGACAGAGATGGAACTCAATTATGTCTCATCTTGTCTTTCAGTTTGCAGGAATTTCTAGAATATAGGAATCAGGTAGCAGACCATATTCTTACCCCCAGAAGCTACATCTGTGAACATAAATAATATTCCTTTTCAGTTATTTTTTTCTTATGTTTTTTTAGTTCATTAGTAACAAATGCATACAATCTCCTTTTTATTTTAAAAGAAATAAAATGTTACAGATCTAAGTTCCCATCTCACTCTTCCCCAGTCCCTCCCCCTCTCCTGTGGTAACCACAATCATCTTATATACTCTTAAAATTCCATTAGAAACCCTGCACTTATGAAAAGCATAAGAGGAGGCTATAGAAATGCTGAGCCAGTGCCAAATTTTTGTCTGTTAAAACAAATTATCCAGTCTAATATTTTTTTCAAAACAAAAGATTCAGAAAGTCCAAGAGCAAATCAGATTGCTTCTGACTCCACATACTTAACTTTCCTCATGCTTCTTTCATTCACTATTTGTTCTTCGCCTGCTGTGTGTCAAGCACTGTTCTCAGCATCATAAGCCCAACAGCAGTGAGCAGATCACACAACCCCACCCTCAGGCAAGGCAGCTGAGGCACCCAATGAGTAATAGCACACAGAGTGTGGCAGATGGTGCTGAGGGGAGGGCAAATAATAGAATTGGGGAAGGTAACAGTACCCAGTGGGAAAGAGGAGGTGACCAAGGAAGGCCTCTGCAGCACAGACCTAGAGCAGGGAGGGAGGGAGCATTCAGGCAGAAGGAACAAGTGAGAGGGTCTGGAGGGAGAGGAGGAGGGGAAGCAGTGGGGCTGGAGCAGACAGTGTGGGGGAGAGGAGGGAGAGGAAAGTCAGAGAGGAAACAGCGCCAGAATCATAGGGCCCCTTAGGCCAGTGAGGCCCACTGTCATAAGCCAGTAAAATGGAAGCCATTAGAAGGCATTCACCAGAAGGGGGCACACTGTCTGGCCTCCCTCATAAAGGGATCAGAGCGACCTGACACACCCTCCCCCCAGGGAGATAAGGGGACAGCAGTTGTAGTGGTGAAGAATGTGCCAATTCTGACAGTGTTGAAAGGTGACTGAACAGAATTTGCTAATGGATTAGTGAGTGGCAGAAAAGGAGGAGAGTGTTGTGAGTGACTCTCAAGTGTGTGGCAAAAGAGACTATAGAGTGGAATGGCCACTCATGAAGTTGGAAGCTTTCCCCTGCAAGGGGAAAAGCAGGAGCTTGCTCTCAGCTTGATCCCTTTGAGATGTCTATTAGACATCTGAGTAGAGTATGTGGTCAGCAGCAGACTGTAGCAGCAGTTAAGGACCAGGTGGAGGCTCAGGCTGGAGATGTAAATGTGGAAGTCAGCAGTTTCTAAATGGCTTACTTAGAAGAGTGAAACAGGACACCGTCACCAAGGAAGTACATGTTGATAGAGAAAAGGAACCAAGTATGGTGGTGGTCCTGTAATCCCAGCACTCAGGAGGCTGAGGCAGGAGGGTCACATGTGAGAGGCCAGCCTGAGCTACATAGTGAGACCATGTCTCAAAAAAAATAAAATAAAATAAGAAAGAGAAGAGGTTTGAGAGCTGATAGCCCTCCTTGGCCTTTAAGGACAAGAAGATGAGGACCTAGCAAACAAGGCCAGGAAACAGTGGCGGAGCATTATGAAGAAAGCTGGGAGCACATAGTGCCTTAGAAGCCAAGTGAAGGAAATATGGGAAGATGAGCAAGAGTCAGATGCTTCTGCTTGGTCAGAAACGCCAAGGTTCAGACCTGACCATTGGATGTAACAATACGGAGGGCACAGGATTCAGTGACGATGGGATGATGAAAATTGGATATATGAATCCATAACTCTTTCAAGGAGTTGTGCTGTGAAGGGGAGCAGAGAAACTCCCTTGCATTTCTCAGATTTCTGCACATATAATGTATACCTGAACGTATGTCGCCTCTCGGTTTGGTTCAAGGTGTAAACCAGGTATACGCCTGCCGTCTCAAGCTACAGCTGTCATCTTTGTAGACAAGGATGGGCTCTGCCTTTTAGCCTTTGTCCTGGCTGCCAGTCACTTAAAGACAGGGAAATAAACAGAAGCAAAGGCAAGACCCAGGTGAGAATGGGATTGTTGGAAGCTAAGGCCCTGTTTCCCAAAATCTATCCTTCAGAGGCCATATTGGGTGCCTAAAACTTTAACTCTGTTCATTGCTTTGAGGTATTGCCAAGGTCTGTGGTCCAATTTGGAAAAAAAAAATTTAGAAAGGCTTTGAGCTGGTTGGGTTTTCCTAATTCTGGTCTTTGACTAGTCGGGAACATTTAGAGGGGTGCTTCTGGGCCAGAGGTGGGCGCAGACATGTCCCACCAGCAGGGCCAGAGCCATGAAGCCCCTGAATTAGCCTACATCCAGCCCTCACCTAAGCCCTCAGATCCTCAGCAGCCCATATTGTGGTTTTAGGGGCCAGAGAAGTAGCTTACAACCTGCACACCTATTGTCTCTCCACTTTACTACTTTAATTGGTAAGATAAAGAGAAGAGGAAATCAGGTTTATATCTGGTATATACATTTGAAGTCAAATCTTCAATGTTAAAATGCGTTCTGAAGCCAGAGGTATTGGGTTATCCTAAGGGCTGACTCCAACCACTGGCCACGAGTGCACCCCCACCACAGTGACCGGAAAGCCTTAGCTGAGGCAGGAAGCTGCACTTCCCTCTCCACTACCTGTGAGGCCACTGGCCTAGAGCAGTGGCTTCCAAGATGAGTCCAGTGACTGGCTCACCAGAGCTTAAACAGATTACCAACCTCCACAAAGGATCTTCTGAGGGGAAGTAAAAACTGGGACCCAATTTTCCAAATCAAGCATTTGAACATATACATTTGTCTACATAGAGGTGTAAGTGATAAGGCAATGGAAGTATATAGATAAAGGCCTAATAATAAAAGAGGAAAAATCAATTTGGGAGGCTTGCAGACACAAGATATGTGGTGTGGTTGTGGTCACATTAATCTCAAAGCCTCAGGGAGCCCGGTGAGGGCAGTGGCCCTTGGTGGCGATATGAAGGGAAGTTGGGGCTGACAGCTAAAGAGGCCCTCAATTGAGGCTCATCCTCATCTCGGGTTCTCACTGCAGAGCTGATTTCCTAAGAGCCTAGCTTTGTTTCTTGCCATCTCTGGCCAGCCCTACCCTTGGTCGATCCCAAGTGCTGCTGATTGCTTGGTGATGTTTCCCAGCAGCGGCCTCCAACTCTGTGGGCCTCTTAGCCACTGATCTGCAGCCTGAGACTCTCCACGTGGAGCCTCAGGCCATGCTGACCACATTTATTAACACCAACGCTCTCTCCCTAGATCCTCTCTGAAAGTGGTGAAGGCAGCAGCCCAAGTCTTGAATACATTATGGCAATATCGGGACCTCCGGAGCATTTACAAAAAGGTAACCTACAAGAATAGCTTGGGCATAATTAGCATTCATCAGAGCACGCATTCCTAATCATTTATTGTAATGAAATGTCATTTTTCATTTTGAGAGATTTCTTCTTTTTTAACTCCACAGGATGGGTGGAATCAGAACCATTTTATTACACCCGTGTCAACATTAGAGCGAGATCGATTCAAATCACATCCTTCCTTATCCACCACCAACCAACAGATGTCACCCATCATTCAGTCAGGTCAGTGGGCAAATGCCACTCCTTTATGAGAACATTTGTGTGACAGGACATTGTTTCCCTACCAGAGAAGACTGAACATGAGCTGATTAAGCCTGTCATCTCCAGCACTGCACATCAAGCTGAGAGGCTCTTAGGGAATTACATGCTGCTGTAAACAATAAGTCCACTTTGTTCTTTCCATTTGAGAAGTTTATCCAGTTTACATCAGCTCTGGTGCATAAAAGAATCCCAGGGCCTCTCCTCCAACCCAGTTCTACTTCACTGGGTTTGAGAAGCGACCCTGGAATCTGCAGTGGCCATCTGGATGGAGAACCAGCCACAGGAGGCTAGGGACCACACCTGGAGGCAGACTGAGTGAAGCTTGGAGATCGCAGTGCTGTGTGCCAGCTGGCCATGCAGTTAGAGTCCCCTCCAAAGTGACTTTGAGTTTCCTCTTTGAAACCTCCTACGAACAGAGTCCTTGAACTTAGATCTTTAGACCCACAGCCTGAGAAACTGTCTCCTTCCTTTGAGACTTTCTGGTCCCATGGCTGCCTTATAGGCCCTTAGTGTCCCCAATTTGGGAACAGGCTTCACAGGGTGGCTTTGCAAGAACTCCCTTTGATTTTTAAACTTGGAATCTTGACAACTGTGCCAACTACCTATTTGTAGTATTTAACTTGGTGGAAAGAATGTTTTGAGATTCAGACTAAATCTTTTTCCGTGTAAAGGAAGAGCAATACTAACAAGGCAAATCAATTCTATAAATTTCTTAAGTAAATGAAATAAGAAAAGTAATGTTTCTAATTTAATTTGGCTGTAAGTCACACATTCTGACATACATATTATCTGTTGTGGTCAATTGTGCTGTGGCTGACAGTCTTATTGTTCATGTGGCCAGTGTGGCCAAAAAGACTAATTCACATACCGAGTGGTTCTTGAGACATAACCGGATGTCCCCAGTTGTACTAGGAATTTTTTAATATTAGCTACACCTACTGTGTATGGTGGATATTTATATCTTAGTTTCAAGTTTTGAGCTGTTTACTTCAAAGAGACCTATGCCTGGTTTTTCACATCCTTACTGAGCCCAGCCCTGTCTTCCTTTATAAATATGCTCTGAATCCCACAGGGACTTAGGAATAGGAACACTGGGGAACCCAGATTGCTGGCTGGCTGCCTAACAAACGGCATTGTACCAGCAAAGATCATTTCAGACAGATTAGCACATAGCGAGTGAGGAATGAACTTGTTTTGTGGATGTCTTAAACGTACATGCTGGAAGTGTTCACTGGCCCCCATCCCGGTTCCTGGGAAGCCCTTTGGATTCGGTTCAGAAGTAGAGCACGTTTCCCTGCTGTTTCTCTAGTTATTCTAAGAGCTCATCGCTGCTCCCTCAGCACTGGTGTGGGATCTGCTGTGGGCACATCTGCCTTGCTAGTGCAACTGTGAGAGAGAAGCAGATCTTTTCCTCTCCCGCCATCTTCTAGAACACACGTGTAGACTCTGTGCATGTGCTCACCTGTATTCAACAGTGCTGTCTCTGAAGTGACTGCACAGGAAAATACTTTAGTGTCAGTATCTTCCAAGGCATGATTGCCTGTTAAACCACTGGGGCCAAGTTTGGGGGAGGGGGTGCTGTTTTTTTCAAGACTATCAAGTGAATAAATGGTTCCTCTTAACTGGAGTTAACTTTCATGCAAGCCAGATGATTTTTTTAAATGAGAAAAAGAAAAAGAAAAGAACTATTTCTCTCCTCCTCCTGTGCAAAATGTACAAAAGGAGAGTCAGGGCTGGATATGTCATCATTAGAGGTTTGGCCCGAGCTGAGATAAGAAGTCTTCTGGGCTGTGTGAGGCCAGGGCTGAGCACTGTGAGCTTCTTGATGAGCCGGCCTTACTGTCAGGGCCTGATTGCCCTGACAGTAGATCACCATAGAGAGCATTATAAACTGTGTGAACTGGCCATTCTTACACACGTTTAGATTCAGGTGTCTTTTAAATAATTAGAAATCAAAACAGGCCATAAAACCTCTGTTTACTGAAGAGCTGTACATTACGGATAATAGGTGTTTTACAAGCAGCTAAACTGGTCATAAAATAGCAGTGTCACCCTTGCATGGCTGGTCACTGAGTCCACTCACTCAGTTCTGAGGGCTGGCGAAGCCTCTGAGACGTCCCCTTCAAACCCGCACGCTCTGGCTGGGCCTCCCCAGCAAGCCCTGGCCTGTGGCTGCTGAGCACACTGGCGGCCTGCAGCTGTGCTCCTCGCCCTGGGTCTGATGCTCCTCACCCGCCTCGCTCTCAGAGCTGACTTGTAGCACCAGCTGCGTGGCATTTCTAATGACTGACCTTTGTTTTTCTGGAGCACTTTCCAGAGACACTGACAACCTGCTTTCTCTCTCTTCCCCTTTTCTCTCCCTCCTCCTCTGCCTCTCCCTTCAGTTGGCAGCACCTCTTCCTCACCAGCACTGTTAGGAATCAGAGAACCTCGTTCTGAATACGATAGGACCCAGCCACCTATGCAGTATTACAATAGCCAAGGGGATGCCACACAGAAAGGCCTGTACCCTGGTAAGATGCCAGTTGGGTGTGTGACACAATGTCTTGAAAAGCCCCATTTCTGGGCACTCAGCAGGTGTCCTGGGAAGTAGCTGTGCTTGCATTGAGACGGTCCCCCAGCAGCAAACCAGGTTCCTATCCTTTCTCCCTATCTGGGATTGTTGCTTTTTTGCTCATTTTTTGCTCATTTTAAGTAAACCAAGTTAATGTAGTTATATGGGGGCCACAAATAAAAAGAGGACTGAATCCAAATGAGACATCATTTCTGGCTGCCCAGAGGGACAGCCCAGCCCTCTGCTCCCTCCTGCTCGCTCTCTCTGTGTCCCTCCTGCATCAGAACCCCGGGTTCTGTGCGGCTTTGCAGGGGCTATGTCTTCTAGACTGGCTCATCTCTAAATTCAAACCAGAAAACAGTGATGAATTCCATTCACATTTTCATGGACAAGAGTTGAATGAATTGCAGAATATACGATGTGATTCTCCTCAGTCATTAGTTTTTAAAAATAACAAAAATAATGTCATCATTGTAATATTTTTTATATCCCATTCTGAAAGATGTTCTTTAAAATGAGTTAAAGAGTGCCAGTCCAAAGGGTTACCAAGATTTCATATTGTCCCCACTCCCAGCTATCGGGCAAACTTTAACTACTCCAGTGGTTTCAGATAAGTCAGTATGAGCCACCCCCCAAAAAAAAGTACTTTCCTCATAAAACCTATTTATTAGAAAAAGAAAGAAAAGCTGTGGCACCTTAACCACTGCTGGGGGAAGAGTCTCAGTGGTGCTGTTGTCTTTGAAATTGTGATTTCACAGGACTGTTTACTAATCGACTGTTGTTACCATAGCAAATAATACCTCAGAAATTACAGATGCTACATTTCAAATACCAAGCTCTGTGCAGAAGGAAATGCACAAACGGAAGTGCATGGCTGCTACAGATTTGTAGCAGCCTGCGTTATTTTAAAGATCACCTCTTTAGCATGCACGCCTTGCTGTATCTCCTTTGCTTGCTTCATTAAACTAATTTGCCTTGAGTATGTTTCATTTACCTCATAAAAAAAAAATAACAATACATCTTGCTAGCCTTAAGAGTAATACAAGGTAACCAGTGACATAATCAGGAGTCTGATGTGGACTCTTGAAGATAGTTATCTCATTACCAAGTTCTTTTCATTCTACACCATTCTTAACTATGGCAGACAGAAGATTGTGCCTCCATGTGGCCCCGATGCTTAGAACACACCTGTGCCTGCTCTTCCCAGAACCTGGGATTCCAAATCACAGCTATTTTGAACTCCTGTTTTGAACAGGACTCATTCTAATATTGTATTTCTCTCCTCTCTGAGCCACACTGTAACTCAGAGCTCTGGAAGCCTGGCATTCCTCAGCTCAGGGGGCTGCACCACTGCTCAAACTCAATTAGAAAAGACCTCCCCACCCCAAGTCTGATCAGAGCTTGAAAAGGACTCATTTTTGGATGGGCTGTGCATTGACCTTGCTTTTTGCTGAAACACACATGGCCTATTTTTGCTCTTAGTGCCTACCAGCCCCAGGTCCGCAGCAGCCAGGCTAGCCCCAGGTTGCGCAGGCTGCTGCCCCTCAGTCTGCGCTGCACTGGGGGAAGTCAGGCCCTGTCGGGGACAGCACCAGCCCTACCATGGGGACACCACACCCTAATGGACCAGAGTGATGAGCACTAGTTTTAATTTCATAAAATATTTTCTTACAGGCTCCAGCAAACCTTCACCAATTTACATCAGTTCCTATTCCTCACCAGCAAGAGAACAAAATAGACGGCTACAGGTGAATTTGCAATATCATTTGTACAGAAGGCCGATTAGCAGTAACACAGGAAGGGGTCCACGTCGGTTGACTTCCCAGAGCTGGGCCAACATGGCAGGGCCCCCGAGGAGCATTCTCTGGGGATCTTCACTCCTCAGAAACTCACCCGAGGTTTAGACAAAGCACTTCCATGGTAGTCTCGTGTTCTCAGATGCCCATATCAGCGCTGCTGAGACCACGGGCCACTGATGGGAATGCTAAGATATCTCCAGTGCATGTTCTTTGCCCAATGATTTCCTTTCCCTACTTTTTTTCTCTCCCCCTCTGTTAAGCCATAAAATCTCTTGCATCCTCTGGGTGAGGAAAGGTTGGTAAGCACGTTACTCTCTCATATCCCTGTTTTGTTTCTTTGGTTTTTGTGTTTGTTTTTCTTTTTCATACACTCCATGCTCCATCTTCATGACTTCCTCCCTGTCCAGGCTCCATGATTTAAAACCTGAGTCCACAGCCAGATCTATTGATCTCAGGGGTCAAAGCTGACTCAGCCCCTGCCGGAGTGCAGCCCATCCTAATGGGGGAGCACTATGGTGGTAGCACACCCAGCCTGTTCTTCAGTCTTCCTGAGTCTGTAGTCCACTTGGGCCAACTGATTTCTCCCCTTGCCGTTCAACAACACAAAGTAGTTGGGTTTTCCCAAGACAAGACTGTATCCTATCCTTCAGATAAGAATGTTCTAAGACCCCTCTCCACCCTTTCTATGTAGATGGAAAAAAAGAACTTCCTACATTACTCGTAATTTATGCTCCCTTTTTTTTTTTTTTTTTTTTGAGACAGTCTGTGTTGCCCAGGCTGATCTCAAACACATGACCTCCTGAGGAGCTAGGAGTACAGGCATGCACCACATCACCAAGCTTATGCTGTAATTTTTTAAATCAGGAACAATAGCCTCTAAATCATAACTCCCTTGAAAAAAAAAAAAAGGTAGAGTTAGGTTTAGGTAGACTTTAACTATGAAATCCCTATAATGTTAGAATGAATTTAGTACCAGAACATGATGTTGATACGTATATAATGAATTTGTTACATCTTACAGAGTGGGAGATTTGGGCATGATAGGTTTAAAAAAAAAGAAAAGGGCATAAGAACCCATGACAATTTAAAGAAAATGGGGAGTCGAGGCTAAGGTGGCACAGAAGGAAGTGGAGTGCGTGCCTCCTGTGGATGCTCATGTGTGCCTGGCGTTGCCCTCTCACATGGACTCCTTAGCCCTGCTCAGGGAAGTCTTTTCTCTAGAATTGTATTTGCTTACGTCTCTGCTAATTTTACTACCCTCTTGGCTTGAGATTGCATATTTTTTAATAGTACAAGTTACAGCAGAGCTTCCAAATGTGATTGTTGTTCGTCAAGCCACATTTTTTTTTTTTAATTAAGGGATGGATGCACTCTTCATCTCTGAGGTAAATGTTTTAAAGGATGATTCTATAATTATACAATTATCTGAGGCCAAAAGTCCAGCCCCCAACTGAATTCTCCATGTGCTCAAGTTCCCTGTGTGAGAGCAAAATCAAGGCCATCCTCCCCTTTGGCCTGCAGGTAACAGACCTGTCCACAGCAGGATGCAGTATAGGCCTCCAGCAAGGGGGAGGGAGCCAGAGGCCACCTGCCACTGAGATCCCAGGCTCTCCCTGAGGCACCGGCTTGTCTACAGGCCTTAGGACAGGACTTGAGCAAACTAGGCCAGCTCGCCTATACACGTAACTTAAAATCCTTCCACTCCACAAGTAACACACAGTGTGCACCCTGAAACAATTTCTAAAGTTAAACCCACAAATATTGCTTTAAAAATGTGAAGCAGGAAGTCCACATTAATGCTTTTAAATGTGTATTTTTAAAACGGCTTTCATTTATTTGCCTCTCCATTTCGTCAACAGCATCAACAGCTGTATTATAGTCAAGACGACTCCAACAGAAAGAACTTTGATGCATACAGATTGTATTTGCAGTCTCCTCACAGCTATGAAGATCCTTATTTTGATGACCGAGTTCACTTTCCAGCTTCTACTGATTACTCAACACCGTATGGACTGAAATCAACTACAAACTACGTAGACTTTTATTCCACTAAACGACCTTCGTATAGAGCAGAACAGTACCCAGGGTCCCCAGACTCGTGGGTGTAGCACCAAGACGCTCAGCAGAGGAGCTTTTTCTTTCTAACCTTGTTTGGATTGAGGTGAAAAATCCATCTTGCTGATTTGATGATGAAATGTGAAAGTGAAATGGAAGGAATGAGTGAAGAGCATATTTTTTTTTCTTTTTTGAGGAATTTTCAGGGAAGTAAGGAAACTTGGGAAGGGACTTTCTAAGCTCTATTTAGGTGTTAGATCTAATTACTTGTAGATTCTATAGTCTGGTGAAGGTGTGGGTGACGTGATGAGAGGTTTGAGAAATGGGTGAAATGAGATGGGGTATGTGTAGGTCAAATCAAATAAAAGATGATTTTTTTAATGTGAATAAAGTTATGTTCTGATAGTTTGTACAGAAAAAAAATAAAATGGATTGCCCTTCATGTTTTATTGCTATTACTAAATGTCAAGAGTGTATGCTATTATGTCTTGTAAATTTCTTTTGTTGGTGTAAATATGGAAATGCCACATTGGTTAAGTGCCATCATTTGTAATGCAGTGTGTCATTTGAAAAGAGATTTGAGGATTCTGACAGCTTAAAAACAAACGGGAAACCCAAGGAACTATTCACAATTAAACAACTACAACATCTTTGTTTTCACAAGGAATAGTGTACTTTGGAAGCACAAAGTCCAGTCTGGTATAGCAGCGCCATGCCCATTCCCTGCCTCTTTCATAGGACACTTCACTGCCATTTTCTATGCACATGAAAGAAAAATAAATGTGGAAATTTCACCCTTGGAAATGTGTTCACTCTTCTTTTTTTATTTTCTGGATATGATATGGAAGGGCAGATTTAATAAACAGTCTGTGAGAGGGACCTTACCAAAGAGTGAAGCTATGAGCTTTCCTCCTCTTTATCGGTGTTAGTATTTCTTTTTCTCGAGCTCCATTTTAAGCCTAATACACTCTACATTTTTATCATGTGGTTTTGTTGTTGTTGTTGAGACTTCTGTATGTATTTACACCACTTTTCACCTGAGAAATTACATCTGGCAGCCTGGCCATAACTAAATTGGCAAAGACTCCTCTTGGCATCATTTTTAAGAACTCAGTAATTACATAAGAACAGTGGTTGGGGGCGTTCACTTGGTTGGCATTCACGTAGCTAAGGCAAAACCAATTCTGCATGATTACTTGCTGAGTAATTCTGTGAGAAACTAATTCCTGGATTAGAGATGCAGAGGGCCAAGCCCCACACACGGCAGGCACGGGGTCTTGAAGTACCATACAGCATTGCTGGTGTTGAGATTTTTCCCCATCTGTGGAGACAGTGAGTGGCATTGATCCCAGGAGGCTCAAAGTCTGAGGACTTTCTGGGTCTTGAAGTTCCCATCCTTGAGCCCCTAGTACCTGGATTTTCCCTAGAAAACAAGGAAACAACCCATATGACTTAGTGTTTCCTACAGATTAAAACATTGACGAGTATATAGAAAGAGACCAAGAAAACCATGCCTTTATGAAGAGAAAGCAGCCCGAGATTAGGATCCCAAGTGAGAAGGAAGTACAAAATATAGCAGGAAGATTCCTGAAGTCTACCAGTGGAGGTGGGGGTGGGGGGTACTTTCTGAGGTGCAGACTTTCCAAAAGGACAAGCCAGCTCGCAGGCTGCCCTGCTACCTGAGTCTTGGCCACTTCATGCCCTGACCAGACTGGGATATTGTCTTACTGACAGCAGAGGTCACTGACAGTAGGCTTTGGGATGTCGCATCAATGAGCTTGGAATCACTCACTTCCTTGAACCTGAACTTTATCAGTGTCTGGGATAAAGTGAAATTCTCAGAAGGAGGATCAGGAAAACAAGAATCCAGAGCCTCCTGAGCTGATCAGCAGTAACTTTCTTTTAATGACCCCCACTGTGACAAGCAGCACTATTTCAAAAACTGAGCCAAATTTTAGTTGCAAAGAACTCACTTGGGCCTCCGAGGTCTGTGGATGAAGACTGGGCAGAAGATAGAATGGCCTTTAAAGCTCCTAACTTGTAACTAGAGAACAGAAACTGCAGGTACAGCCTGCATGATGGAACCTGTATCATTGATCAAAGAGCTGAGCCCACTCCTTTCAAGCTGTGGGAATAAACAAGCTCTGCTAAAACAATATTGATGTTTTATTGCTGCCCTAACATCATCACATAGCACAGAGAATTCAGCACTCAGGAGGAATTTGAGCATCTGCATAGCCAGGGTCAGCCCACTTCCACCCTGTCCTGGAGAGTTAGGGTTGAACAGAGCCAATGTCTATGAGCTAGACCAGGGCTGCCTCACCCTGACAGAACCTTAGAATCAATCACCTAGGCTACTTTTACAGTGAGTGAGGCCACCAACAACCACCACAAATCAGAACCACGGAGGCTGAGGTCCAAGCACTGGTACTCCTGAAAAACTCCCTAGCTGTTTACACAGTGCAGCAGGCAAGAGCTACTGGACTGCCCACCACAACCCCTCACTACCATCCCATGCTTCAATCAGATAATTCACTTGTTCAGGTTTGGATGCCTGAAGCTTGCCTAGGAAAAACTGATAGATTCTGATTGTTGTGATTGAGATCTTAAGCTTGGAGAGTCAGCTGTGAGGCTCTTCCCTTCTGCTGGAGCTTACATTTGCCTGTACACACTTGTTTAAAATTACATCCTCTGGAGGCCACAGATATTCCATAAGAATTAGAAATGACTACATAGTTCCATAACTCATTATTAGTCCTCGGACAGGGTTTGCTTGTCCAGCTGATTGCTGATTCTTTCACTGAAACAGTAACCATTCACTTTATGAATACTAAGTCCTGAGAATAACACATACACCAGCATGTAAACTTCATGGCAAATGTCTCTCATTTCACAGATCCTGAAACAAACCAAGATAGTAACTACCTAAAGCTCACACAGCCAGTAAGTAGACAAGGCAGGATTAGCACATGACAGTGGTTTCCAAATTCAGTAATTTGAATTCCAACTAAACTATTATTTACTAAGCGTTGTAAACCACTATCTTAAATTTCCCAAAGGAAACTCTATCACTAGCGATAAATAAAAAGTAGACATAAAAACAAACCTTTAAATATTAAAGATTAAAATGTCTGTATATGAACCACCAAAGTTCATCTTCTCTACCACCACTGGTATTTCAAGAGCCTCATTCTGAGAAACCTGAGTCCTGATGGTTCTGATGTGCATGATGATTTAAGTTATGCTGAGAACTCCCCCTGTGAGCCATATCTATTAATATCAGCCCATTAAAATCTATCACCAGATGATCCACATTTTCAGGCCTTAGCAATAATCTGAAAGAAACATGTAAATAATCTATCAGATGGTGACTTTGTTTCCCTGTTCAAACTGGATAACAAAGAAAGAAAAATATTTGTAAACTTGGCCATTGCTCTTTACTTCTTGTTGTTAGGTACCAGTCGAGTCATGTCCGACTCATAGTGACCCTCATAGAGTTTTCAATGGCTGGTTGTTTCACGATTGCTTTGGGAGTGGATTGCGATGTCCTTCTATTTTTGTGGTGCTGGGGATTGAACCTGGTCCTCAGAGAGTGCAGAGCAGCAATCTACCAACTGAGCTAAACCCTCACACCTGCTGTTTACTTAGATTTTTTTAATTGCACGGTTTATAGTAGCATTATCCATGATAACCAAAAACTAGAAACAACCCAAGTCTCCGACAGAAGAATGGATAAGTAAAGGTTTTGTCCAAGAATGGATAAACTTGTGGAATGTTCATGTAATGGAATACTATTTAATAATAAAAAGAAGGAGCCATAGATACAGTGACATAGACAAATCTCAAAAACATGTTACTCAAAAGAAGGAAGGTTTGCAAAGTGTATATACTGGATGATTCTAATTCAAGAACAGAAAAAAAACTTACCTTTAGTGATAGAAATCAGAAGCATGATGCCTACAGAGGTGGATGTTGGCTTGAGAACTACTTGGGATGACAGAAATGTTCTCTATCTTGATAGGGATGGCAGTTCCAACAGCACATACACATATCAAATCATCTAAGTGGACACATACCTGCATTTCACTGTATGTAAAATTTACCCCAATAAAAATTAAAATGTACTTCAAAAGTCAGTAAAGAAATATAAAATCATGTTGTCTGAGATGTAGTTTTATGACCTAGAATCAAAGTCACAATTAGTCTCTTCTGAGCTGAGAAAAATCCAATTAATTTCAGATTTTAACAAAACATCCACTTAGAGTCGTTTCTCACAAAAAAGTAGTTTTAACACAAAATTCCTCTGTGGTTATACACACAAATCCATTTAAAAGCTAACCATTTACTGAGATAAGTTTAAACAGAATTCTGAAAAATGTATATTTGTAGAGCTCAATATGGCATTGTCTTTTGGGACAACCTACGATTGTGCAGATTTATGTGCGTGTTGACAAGAAAATAAGAAGTGAAACTCAGGCTCATGTTTAAACGCGTTGCCAAGAAAGAAAAGTGTGTGCTCCTTTTGCCTAACGATCCAAAGAGATATGTAAATAACACCTCATCCAGCTCAGCTCTCCCTAAACCATGGGGAGGAAGCCCTTTGAGCAGAGTTCCAGGGAGGTGTTAGCAGAAAAACAAACAGGTCAGTGAAAGCAGAGGCAAAACAGCTAAGGGTTTTTTTTTAACTCTGCAAATGCAGGGCAGACTCTGAAATCAAAGAACTTTGCTGCAGGCCAAGGAAACCCTTGCTGGAGAGGCAGTGAGCAGTCTTAGTCTTAATTTGTGTGTAACTGCGAAGGAAGTTGGAGGGAAGGAGACAAATGAGGTTGGGAATTCTAAGCGCAGCTTCAGCCCCTGATATTCAGCTGCCCTTCGCTGGCCCTTGTCAAGGGCTGGACTGGCTTCAGAGTCACAAAGAACACATCTCAGCTGTGGCTTGTCCACTATATCTCCCTTCAGAGGGTCTTCATTTTTGTCTGCAGCCATATTCACCTTGTGACAGGGGGGTGCTATTCACTCCATGATGGCTTGAACTGATTCACTGTCTTTTTGACCCTTTCTTCAGAATGCTCCTGGAAAACTGCAGACACAAAAAGGAAATTTTCAGCAACAAAATTATGACTTGAATTGTGTTATTTTAGGGCCTTTCCCTGTTTTTATGTCAGCAGTTCCTCTAGAAGCAGCTGGCATGTCCCCTAAGTGGCTGTTTGTGCCTGTTGCCATTGCCTAATTCTAACTGGAAATCACTAAAAAGCATTTTGTGCTGCCATAATCATCTGCATAAGCTATAACTAGCTCTTTCATTATTAAACTCCCATCCAGTGGTTGAGGGAATTTTGATAAAGACTTAATGATGTGATAGGCTATTTCGCCCTCCATTCATTTTCCAATGATTCCAGAGCTGACTCAGAAAATAAAACTAAACACAACTTACGCTGAGTTAAAGGTATAATGCTCAGATCAGTGGAAAAATATCCAAATATTCCTTCAGAAATCTCCTATAACTCTTCATTCATTCCCCAGAAGTCAACACCCCTGAAATATGCATTTATTTGCTGGCAATGAAACATAATGTGTTTGGCTTCCAGGGCCTTGATAGCTGCCATCCACTGAACACTAATCTAATAAAATGGCTTTGGGGAAGACAAAGCCTCCTAGGTTGTCCCTTTAGGATTCTTCAGAATCACGGCTGTCCCAGCCCAGTACTTGGAAGTTCTTAGTCCTTTCCATGGGTGAGAAAGCATCAGCAGGTGTGCCCATGTTCCTGGGGTGTAGAGGAAAGTATTCAATCCAGATGGACTTCAAGTCAGAAATAATGGCCGTGTGAGGGGATCCAGCCATTATAGAAATGGTTTTGCTAGGAGCAAGCATTTCAAGTCTTCATAAAATTATTTTGTGCATACAAACCAAAAGGCACTTTCTATAGCTGAATGATTTAAGTACATATGTGTCTGCCAAAATTCTTGTGGTTATGGCTGCCCACAGTGACCCCAAGTGTCCTTATCTCCACCTATGGTCAAAGATAATGGTGTGTTTAGTCAGTATGAAAATAATGAGGTTCCTTTTTCTTCTCTTTCATTTTCTCTCATCTCTGTGTATCCTTTTTAATAACTTCTTTGGTAATTAATGCTTACATGGAAAAAGCTATCAAAAGAATGGTAGGGTGATATTGAAACCCATCATGTCTGTCAGTATAAAATACCTTACTTGGAGAAGAGCTGTAACTAAACCACTTGCTACTACAAATATTGTCCTTTGAGGTCACATCACTGAGTTGTGATAATGAAGTGCCATCAATAAGTGTTATGGTTTGGATGCTAAGTGTCCCCCAAATGCCTACCAGCTAAAGGTTTGGTCACCACCCTATGGTGCTACTGAGAGATGGTAGAACCTTTAAGAGGTGAGGCATAGTGGAAGGAATTTAGGTCATTGGAGGCATTCCCTTGAAGAGGATATTGAGACCCTGGCCCTTTCTAATCTTTCTCTTTTTTTCCCAGTCACCCTGAGGTGAGCATCTTTGCTCCACCACATGCTCCCCTGAATGATGCTCTGCCTTTCTGCTTTCCCAAAGACAATGGAGCCCACCTACCATGAATTAAAACCTCTGAAATTATAAGCAAAAATAAACCTCTCCTCCCTTTAAGTTGATTTACCCCAGGTATTTGTCACAGCAATGGAAAGATGACTAACACAGAAAATTGTTACCTAGAAATGTGAACATTGTTAAATGTATACTTGATAATATAGTTCAGAAGCCTTTGTAAGTGATTTGTGAGAGGAATTTGGAAGAGTTTGGAGATGTGGGATAGAGAACATCTAAACTGAAGTAAGCACATCTTAATGAGCAACTCTAGTCGAAGCTCAGAAGACCAGAATGCAGATAGAAGTGTGGACAGTAAAGGTGATGCTCATGAGGTTTTATATGTAAATGAGGGCTCTATTGGGAATTAGACTAGAGGCTATTGATACCACATTCTGGAAAATAATTTGTCTACATTTGCTCCATGTCCTCAGACTTTGTGTGAGGCTAAGTTTAACAATGACTGACTAGTTTATCTGGTGGAAGAAATTTCAAGGCAGCACAGCATTCAGGCAGTGGCATGGGTGTTGATGGCTGCTTTTAGTCAAATTTACAGTGAGAATTTGGGCAAAAAGAACAGAACACAAAGATTTGAAAGACTTGCAGTTTGGCCAGAAAGGAGTGAGTGTGTAGTTGTCGTAAACAAGGGTGGAAAGTAATGCCATTAAAAGAAGCCAAATGTTTTGCATCTAGGAAATATACCTTGAGGGAATCTCAGGAATTAGCAAGACCCCACCCCTTGGAAGCCTCAGAGGTATAAAAGTCTAAACTGTTTGTTTGAAAAGAAAGCCCCAGTGTACTCTGCTGCACAGGGCCATCTGGGGAAGTGTTTCCCCAGAATTTGTTTCCCAGTGGTCAGCCATCCAAGAACTTAGAAGTAATTAAAATTGTGTTTTTTGTGGCTCTGGTATGGCTCACATCCTTGGTAGACCTTGACAGTGTCCACATAATGCTGATTTGTAGGCATGCCCAGTACAAGAGTTACAAGGTCATGAAGGCTTCCACCAAGATTTTAAAGAAATACCTGGGAGGCCAGGTAGAATGTGATGGGGTCAGAATCCCTGTGAACCTGTGAGAGTGAAGGCAAAGCTACACTGGAGACTCCAGGAAGTTAAAGATGCCAGGAATATGGAACACCTGTGAAGAGGCACCAAAAGTAGCAAGCAGAGACAGCCCAAGAGAGAGGCCATATGGGCTGTAGCAGGCAAGGCCATAGGGTGGGGCTGCACAAGCCCTTTGGAGCACACATCGTGCCAGTGTGTGCCCTAGATACTGGACATAGAGCTGTAAGATTTTATGTTTTCCCTGATGGGTTTTGGTCTTGCTTTGGTCCAATCCTTTCTTTCTATGCTCCTATTCCTCCCTTTTAGAATGAGAAAGTCTACCCTGTGCCATTGTATCTTGGAAGTATATAACTTGTATTTTCTTTTTAATTTTTTGCAGCGGCTCACAACTAAGTTTGCCATGAGTTTCAGAAGAGAGTTTGGACTTGGACATTTCAACAATGCTAGAACATTTAAGACTTTGGGGACTCTTGGAGATGGGCTGGATGTAGTTTACATTGTGAGATGGACATTGGGCTTTGGGGGTTGGGGCAGAATGTTCTGATTTTGGGTCTTAAATGTCCCCCAAAGGCCTACATGCTAAAAGCTTCATCTCTAGCTTGTGGCACTATTGGGAGATGGTGGAAACTTCAGGAGGTTGGGCCTAGTCAAATAAGCTAAGTCGTTGGGGGATGCCCTCAAAGGTATATTTGAAGCCTAGCCCATTCCTCTGTTTCTCTTTGATTCCCGGTAACCATGAAGTAAGGAGATTTCTCCCCCACATGCTCCCCATCATGATCCTCTGCCTCAGCACAGGCCCCCTGGACAGCAAATGATGGAGCCACTTAATAATGGACTGAAATCTCTGAAACTGTAAGCCAAAGTAAACCTTTCCTCCTTTTAAGTTGATTTATCTCAAGTATTTGTCACAGTAATAGAAAACTGATTGGTACAACTGGGGAATTTTGTTTGACTGGCAACAACAAAGTCCCCCAAATTGTGGCTTTAACAAAACTAGTTATAAATGATTTTATTCGTGTCTCTTCTTCACTATATAAAACAGTAACCAGAGAAAGGTGTTTTGAAGCTAATGTGCTGGTTCCACAAATGAATTCATGGATCCAATCTGTCCTGCTCTCTAGGTGGGACCTTTATCCCCATGTCTTCCTAGTTGGCTGCAAGAGCTCCAACCATCACATACTCATTCTCATACTCAGCCAGGAGAGAGGAGTTGGGAAATCAGAACTCACCAAGTGAGTTAGCCTCTTTAAAAGAGATTTCCTAGAATCCCCACCTATATATATCGTTGGTCCCCCTATCCACAAGAGAAGCCAGGAAAATTCTACCTGGGCACATTGCCACCTCTATTCAAGTAGAGGTTCTGTTAGTAAGGGAAATGAGGGGATAGATAATGCAAAGCATTATTGATCTTTGAGCAGGGTGACAGATGATACTTCGAGATGGTCTCTATACTTCTATCCCTCTGGTTCTATGGAGGTAAGCCCCAAGCCTGCATTCTATTAATTCCATGTGTGAGCAGAAGCCACAAAAAAGCAGCTAAAGCTGGATGAAAATTTTCAAGCTCATCGTCTGAGGAGCAGGAATCCCCAGCTGGTCAGGCTCAGTTGCCTGCTGCACAACATAGCTTAAAGGTTAAACATGGAAAGCCAGTCACCATCAGTAATCCGCTTGGAAACCTCACTTCCTGGTGGCTTCCAATCTCTGAGGGGCAGAGCCGAGGGGGTTCACCAATGTGCCAGAGGTGAGGGGATAGACCCTGGGTCCTTCTCCCCACAACACCATGCACAACTTTCTACATCCCATGGCCACGTTAGATCATTTTAGTAAATGTTCTACAACTAAAAACAAACAAAAATAATGATAGGTCAGGTGTGGTCCGTGGCTGACCTTGTGAGCAGCTCCCTGTGCTCCTGATGGCCAAGGCAGCAGCCGC
Source organism: Pedetes capensis (assembly GCA_007922755.1). Lineage (NCBI taxonomy): Eukaryota > Metazoa > Chordata > Mammalia > Rodentia > Pedetidae > Pedetes > Pedetes capensis. Next base: position 24,907 of record VMDO01005826.1, on the reverse strand, counting down.
CACCTCAGTCACCCAGGTGAGAGTTGCTTTGACTCTGTGTCTGCAGCTTCCTCTGCAATGTTGCAGGCACTGTGGGGAGATCTGGATGCTAGTGGGGCTGCCTGTACCCCAAGAACTCGCAATGCCCTGAGCCATCTGAACAGACAGCCATTACCAAGTCTGGCTAAGCTTTTGAGGAAAGCCTCCGAAAACAAGAGGGACTCAAACTAACCTTAGGGTTCATGTTCAGCAAAGGCACCAGGAAATACCTGTGATTGGCAGGGGCTCGACCAGGGAGAAACCCGGAGAACCCGACGATAGCAAGAGGGCCAAGTATGATGGGCAGAAAGAAGCGACAGTGAATCCTGGCACTGATCTGGGGTGAGGATGAGCGGAGTGGAAGCCCCCCCATCTCTCCTGACAATGACATTCAGAACCATTTGCTGAGGGTTTACTAGGATATGAGGTGTCAAGGACTGTGCGACATGCTTTCACCACATTATCCCACGCAGTCTTCACAAAAGATCCAAGAGGAGAAAACTGTCCTCAGAAATGTAACATAAGTGACTCAAGGACACATCAATTGACACTGAAGCCTGGATCTTCCGGGCTGTGAGCCTTGGGGGAGGAAGCAGAATAGCTGCCCCCTCTGGCCCTCATGCAACCTACGTTTATGCTACAGTAAACCTGCCGCAATCCCTCTGCAGCCAGGAATTAATTCCCCTCCAGGTTCTTACCAGCTTCCCAGCCTAATTAGGCTTGAAGAATGCAAACTAGTTTGAATGTTTGTCCTAGCAAAGATAACTAGGAAAATACCATATTGGCTCAAGTCAACGTTAATATTTTTGAAAGGAAAATTATCAAGTGGCCTGTTCATGAATTGGGCTCCAAGTCCAGACAGATCTACAGCAAAAGACTTCCCAGAACCTAATGAACCCACAAGAGAGGCCCTCCCCTTCTCAGCCAACCCCCCTGCCCCAGCTCAGCCTCAGTGAGCAGCTCAGCTGGGGACAGTTGAGCTTGGCAGGAGGTCAACCTGGGAAGGCAGCTGTCAGCCTCAACTGGAGGGAAGTTTGTCCCTGCCTGGCTTTTGTGAAGAAAGACAGTTCCCAGGCAACAGTTCCCTCACAGCCCTGCAAGTTATAAAAAGGGAACTACAGACATTCTGGAAGATGTGGAAAGAAACCCTTTATCTTTCTCTTCATTCATTCATTCTTTTTTTTTTTTTTCAGTAGTGAGGGTTGAACCCAGGGCCTCACACATGCTAGGTAAGTGCTCTACCACTGAGCTGCAACCCCAGCCCCACTTTATTTTTTATTCTGAGACAGGGTCTCACTAACTTATGCAAATTTTCTCTGGCCTCGAACCTGCAATCCTCCTTCCTCAGCCTCCCAAGCCACAAGGCACCAGGATTATAGGCATGCACCATAGTGCTGGGCTCTCCATTCATTCTTTACTCCTCACTGCTCTTCAGGAGTAAACAGGGATCATCTGATGAGAGAAGGAAAACTATAAGAAGCTCAGTGAGCTCAGCTCCCAAGGGACGGCCAGTGTACCTGACCTCCCTCTCAAGGTGGAATCTGCATGCTGCTTGGTGCTGCAGAGAAGCCTGACGTCTTGGCTGGGAGAGGTAGCTTCACCCAGCTACTTATGGAAGCCTGACTTTTGCTGTGGTTCAAGCTATCCTTCCCAACTCTACCTTAAAGTGAGAAAGTTGGCATGTGTTTCAATATACACGATCTCTCTGCATATCCCTTCGTCTCAGAGAGAATAGGGCTATAGCTGAGCCTTCAGAAATCCCAGCACCCCAGACCTGTGACCTGCCTCTGCCTTACACAGAGATCAAACCCAGTCTCGAGAAGGAAAGAAGGCCCCTCCCTGGGAGTAGATAAGGTGGCGAGGTGTCTCAGTGCCTGGTGGGGGTGGTTAGCACACACTGAGGGAGGAAGCCCCACCTTGTTAACCTGGGTCACCTCAAAGAACACAGTCTCAGGGGAACACTTTTTGGAGAACATGGCTGAACCTGAGGTTGAAGTTGGATTTCCCACTTCTCCCCTCCTCCCATTCCCAGATGGAACTGAGACAGCCAAATCCACAGTGCGGGACTGAGGTGACCGCCTCACCCAGGCAGAGGCCAGAGGGAGACTAGAGAAACCTGGGGGTGGGGGCGGTCCCCACAGGGACAGCCCATTCCATGTGCTTGCTTACACATGGAACAAAATGCAAAATGGTGGGCCACCCTGTAGACCAGTGACCCACGAGGGGCGAAGTGCGATGCAAGAAGTAATGACAAGGCGATTATCCACACTTGTGACAGGGAATCAGGTGCTCACCGGGATTGTCTCACAAGGAGGTTGGGAGAGAAGCTGCTGCTGTCCTGGCTTCACTGAGGTAAGAAAGGCCGGAGGGGAGGCATGGAAACTCCCCCAGGGGACAGTGGCAGAACGTCAGCCTGTTGCCTGTCATATTAGCCACTGCCCTCCCCTGAGCAGAGTGTGTAAAGAGGCCAGGAGCCCTGCTCAGCAGCCTGTGACACCCCATCCTTGCTGAGCCCCATCCTCTGACTGGTCCACCCTGCCCAGGTCACCTACAGCATCATGTCCCACCTCTGGGTGGCTCTATGCTGCCATCCCCTGGATCCTGCCATTCCCACTAAATCTAGAAAGCCCCAATCTCCACTTCTCCCCTCAGGGCTTCCGGATGGCCTCTACCGTTCCTCCCTCTCCACTCACCACCAGGTCAGGGTGAAGGCTTCCCAGCCTCCACCTAATTCACCTTGCACGTGGCTCAATGTACGATCCCACCAGCTCAAGTGGCCCTTGCTGGGAACTTCGGAATGCTAAGCTGTGGCCTCAACACTCAGGAGACCAGGTCCTCCCTTTGCTGACCACAGCATTTCCCAAAGTGTGTTCCTTGGACCATTAGCTCTACAAGTTAACCCTAAGAAAAGTTCTATGGTGCAATAAGTCTAGAAAATGCAATGTAGTGTATTTCTCTCAGAGATTCACAATACCTTTAAAGTTCATATTGAAGACTCTGAGAGGACTTGCAGTAAGTGCTGGATACAGAAATCCAGCATTTCTGAAATGAATAGATAAAATTTATTTTTCTCCACTCATAAGGGAGAGTTCCTTTTTCTCTTACACAGTTTATGCATTACATTTATAATTAAACTGTATTTTCTTAGACTGTTAAGTTCCCTCAAATTCAAAATAGCTTAATTAAAACTCGGACCCACTTATTTATTCTGTAGAGGCCAACAGTGTGTATATAACACAGCCCAGAAACACTGACGCTAATGGTGCAGGAGCTCCAAACACTCAACAGTATCAGTCGGTCTCACAAACTTGACCTCAGGACTCCCTTGTACTTCCAAGGTACATTGAGAAACCCAGAGGACTTCTGTTTGTCAGGGTATCCCTATTTGTAGTTATGATATTAGAAATTAAAACTCTGGGGCTGGAGGTGTAGTTCTGTAGAAGAGTGCTTGCCTAGCATACACAAGGCCCTTGGTCTGATCCTTAATACCCTAAAAACAAAGGAAGAAGGAAGGAAGGAAGGAAAGAAGGAAGGAGGTGGGGGAGAGAGAAAGAGAAGGAAGGAAGGCAGACAGGCAGGCAGAAAGGAAAGCAGGCTCTGCAATTTAAAAAATATTTAATTCATTTAAAACAAAAATCCAGCATGAACTACCATAAATTAAACATTTTATGAAAAACTATTTTTGCTGGGCGCAGTGGCACATGCCTGTAATCCCAGTGGCTTGGGAAGCGGAGGCAGGAGGATCTCAAGTTCAAGACCAGAGGCAGTCTGCGTAACTTAAAGAGACCCTGTCTCAAAAAGTGAAAAAAAAAAAAAAAAATAGGCTGGGGGCACAGCTCAGTGGCCCAGCACTTGCAAAACATGCAGGCACAAGGCCCTGGGTTCAACCCCCAATACCGGAAAAAAAAAAAAAACTATTTTCAAAAAGCAATAATAATGGTATCGTTTAATATTTTTGCAAGTCTTTCATGTCTGGCTTACTGGAAGACAGCTGGATTTTTATACCTGTTTTCTGCGCTCTGTGGTGACATTACACACCATGTAGTCTCCAGAATGCACCACTATATATGCTCATGAAAGAATAAGAGGGAAAAGGGAAAATGACAAGTTAGTATCATGACGAAAATAGCTTGACCTTGTGGACCCCCTAAAAGAATCTCTAGGATACCAGGGGTCCCCTGTACCACCTTTCAAGAATCACTGCCTCACATATTGACCCAATTCGTCCCTACTTTGCATCCACCAGAGAGGTGGAGGCATGGATGTGCCTCCCTGCTCCTAAGTCTAATAGGTCCACAACCCAGGGGGACCCACTACTCAGGGACCCATGGGAGTGGGGCTCCCTATAGGCCAGACTGGCTGTCAGTCAGCCACCTGTCTGAGGGCCCTTCCTCTACCCTCCCCACCACTGCCCACCAGGTTCCTGGGGCCCAGGAGAGTAAGGATCAATTTGTTCTTCTCTCAGAGGATTTTAAAGACATTTCAGCAATAGAATTTCATTAAAGCCATAAGGGCCCCAAGGTAGTCATTGTCCAAACACAGATATTGCTTTCGTTTGTAAACACCTAATTCCAAAAAAAAAAAAAAAAAAAAAAGGGTTTAACCTTTATCTATAATCCATGCTCTGTTTTCCTGCAGGGTTTCCGTGGGTCCATGATATGAGAGCACCAAGAAGATCTACCTTTTGTCCTTCTTCACACACAGAAGGAGATGAAATAGTCTTTCATCCTTGCCCTAGGAAATTTGAAACCCAGACAAAAAGGGAACAAAGAGAAAAGACACCAGCTCCAGCAGATAGGAGTGTAAAGGCCACATGCTGCCTGTCCTCCTCCATACAGACCCCTTCCCAGGGCCAACTTCCTAACACTCAGTGAGAAACGGTCTACAGGAGCAGGACGTGGATGAAGAGATCCCAGGGGAAGTCAGACACAGCTAACAAGGTGTCTGCCTTGGGCCAAAATGAGAGACAAAAACCCTGAGGATCCTTTTTGTACTGTGGTCATAGCTACAGCCCTGTTCCCTCTCCAAGACCCTGTGTTTAAGAGGCTCAAGGTAGAAGGTCTGGTCTGGCAGTTGGGTGGATAGAATGCGGATCCTGGTTTCACCAGTAGCTAGCTGGGTGACCTTGGGCAAAAGACATGGTCCATGTGAGTCTCAGATTTTGCTCAGATCATGTGTATTAAGCATTTACCATGTACTTACAATCTAAAATTCTCCTCTACAAAAGACAGTGTCAAGAAAACCAGAAATACAAACCACAGATTGGGAGAAAATACTTATAAATAACAAGTCTGATTAAGAACTATTATTCAAAATATGCAAAGAATTCTTAAAATTCAACAATATGAAAACAAACCACCTGGTTAAAAATGGCCAAAGTCTCCCATGGCATTTTCTGTAATCCCAGCTACTCCAGAGGCTGAGGCAGGAGGATTGTAAATTCAAGGTCGGAGGTAGTCTGCACAACTTAGTGAGACCCTGTCTCAAAATTAAAAAATTGAAAAGGAACTAGGGAGTGTAGCTCAACAATGGAGTGTTTGCCTGGCATGTGTGATGTCCTGGGTTCAACTCCCAGTACTGGAAAGAAAAAGAGAGAAAGAAAGAGAGAAAGAGAAAACAAGGAAGGAAGGAAGGAAGGAAGGAAGGAAGGAAGGAAGGAAAGAAAGAAAGGGAAAGAAAAGAAAAGAAAGAAAGAGAGAGAGAAAAGAAGAAGAAGGAGGAGGAAGAGGGGGAGGAAAAAAAAAAAAAAGAGCCCAAATCTCTAGATACTTCACCAAAAAAGACACAGTAAATGAGCATGTGAAAAGAGGTCAGCATCATATGTCATTATTGTTAGGTGCCATCGAGTCGGTGTGTGACCCATAGCAACCCTACATACATAACAGGTAAAACACTATTGTCAGTGTTTCTCTGCTCTTCATAGGGTTTTCAATGGCGGATTGATTTTGGGGAGTGTGTTGCCGGGTCCATCTCCCAAGCCTACAGCATCTGCTGATCCCAGGCAGTCTCCCATCCAAGCACTAACCAGGCCCAAACCTGCTTAGTTTCCGAGATCTGATGCCTCAGTGCCACAGCTGCAGACCATATGTCATTAGGGAATTGCAAATTAAAACAACAATGAGATGCCACTATGCCTGTTAGAATGGCCAAATACTGCGAACCTCAAATGAAATGAGGCTGTGGAGACATATGGATGTTCATCCACTGCTGGTGGGATGCAAAATGCTACAGTGACTTAAAAGATAATTTGGCAGTTTCTTACAAAACCAACGTAGGGATACAAGAAAATGTTGCTGAGGAACATGCTCCAGTGATCATCTGCCCACAGACACACCAAGATGAACAGATATTCACACCCCAGTCTACATTCACAAAAGCTAAGGAAATCAGGTGAGAGACCATGGTGTCTGCTTGTGCTATAACAAAATGAAAAGACATACTGCAGAAGTCAGGAGGGAAAGAGTTGCCCACCTCATTCCTTCACCAACTCCCAGTGCAGGGACACCTCTTCCTGTGGGGAGAGAGAGAAATTAGCTCCATGCCTGAGACTTGAAATTCAGTACTAGGGCCACCACGGTGAAACCCAGGGCTGGGCAGAACCCCACATGCCCTATCCCCAAGCCAATACCCATAGATTGAGGAGATGGAGCTGCAGGCAGGGAGGCTGACTGCAACCACTACCCCTCCCCCAACTTTGGGCAGCAGAGCGAGGAGCAGGGCATGAAAGCTAGCACAGGGCTTTGTCTCAGAGTGCAGTGTCAAGGCCACTGTGGTGAGAGCCAGAACCTGGAAGAAACTGAGGATTCTATATGCAGGCCAGAGCTCACAGCAGAGCCTCCAGAACAGCCCTGGCATCAGCATAGACCTGTGTACTGGTGGGAGAGACCTGAGTTTCAGCTGCATTGGTTCCAACTGTGAAGTGAAACCAAGGCACACCTGCCCTCTCCCTGAGACTGTGTAAGCTGATGTGGTGGGGAAACTCAGATGTGACACAGCTTAATGTCAGCCTTGGTGGCCTCCACCACCTGTCCTCCAGTTTTAGGCAATACAGCTATGGTCGGGAAAGTGCTCACAGATGGGGCTGTAGAACTTCCCCAGCACTGGAGACTTGAGTCCCAGGACAGACTCATATTACTGCCTATACCACCACCAGCCACAGGATGGGCCTCAGTGCACCGCTGACACTGTGCGGGTCCTTGTAGCTGTGAAACTCAGGTACAACCCAGTTTAATGTTAGCCAATGTGACCAAGGGACTGTCTTCGCTAAGACTACCCCAACCTTAGGCAGCTTAGTCTGGTGCAAGACTCCATTCACTATGAGTAGCACAGGGGAATAGGCATAAGACTTTGGCCTGGAACTTAAATGCTGGGCTGGTGAAACTTAACACTGGGAGGACCTTAATGTCTCTATCACCCAGACCTCCAGTGTCAGGGGAAAACATGTAGCCCCCATCTTTTAGACTTCTACTCCAGCTAACAGTGGAATAGGCCATGAGTCCACCTTAGTAATAGGCATATAGCATGGGCCTTGGTCCTACCCCTGTGTTGTGCTGATCTTAGCAGGATATGGGCTCAGGATGTGACACAGTTTGACAGCATTGGTAGCCATAAGTGTGACTTAAGAGCCTGGGGTTAGTCTATCCATGGTAACTCTGCCCGAAGCTGTACAAAACCCAACATTATTGGACAACAGGCCAATATTTGTGAATGAGGCATCTGGGCTTATCATGAACCCAAAGAGAGGTTTAAGTGGACAAACCACTCTCTCTAGGTACTCTCCTAACTCTTTCTGAATAACAGACTAACAGCATACTTAGGACAAATCTGGCTTGGATTGCCTTCTAGTACTGAAACAGTGATAGCACACCAACAGCAGACCCCTGGCAAATTTGGACCTGGGCATCATTTGGTGCTAAAAATAGTGGACATGATTACAAGCTCCGAGAAAATAAGCAGCTAGCCTAGAAGTTCTAGAAAGACAAGACACAAACAAAACCAGATTAGGAAAACCAGAATAAATACCTAATCCTTTGATGCCCAAACAATATCCCATGCCAACAAGGTCAAGAGCTTCCAGGAAAGCTAATACTCAAAATAAGAGGCCAGAAACTGACCAGATAGTAATCAGCCTGAGAGGGCTCTCAAATACAAAATTTAAAACAGCTGTTTTAAGGAACCTCAAGGAACTTGAAAACACAAAGAAATGTTTCAATTCTCTAATTGAAAATTTTAACAGAGATGGAAGCAATTAAAAAAAATAAAAACTCTTGAAGAATATACTCAGTGATATTAAAAATGTGCCAGAAGGCAACAATAGCAGGATAGATTAAGTGGAAGAAAAAATTAGTGAGCTCAAAGATAGGCTATTTGAAAATATACCATCAGAGGAGAAAAAGGAAAAACGAATGAAGAGGAATGAAGGAAGCATATAGGAAATTATAGTAAATTTGAGATAGTATTTAAAAGCAAATAATTTGGCTATTGGAATTCAAGAAGGATTTGAAAGATTTGCCAAGGAGATATAAAACTCATTTAAGGAAATAATGACAGAAAACTTCCCAAATCTAAAGAAGCACACATATATCCTGGTCCAGGAAGGCCAAAGGTACCAGTCAAATTTAAGTCAATTAAGTTTACCCTATGACATCTGATAATAAAGCTTTTACAGATAAAAGATAAAGAGAAGATCCTCAAGGCTACAAGAGAAGAGAAACAAATAATACAGAGGTGTGTCCCAAGTCCCCTGACAGCAGCCTTCTCAGCAGAAACCTTACAAGGCAGAAAACAGTGATAGGAGATTTTCACTCTTTTAACGTGGAAAAGCTATCAACTGAGAATACCATACCTAGCAAAGCTATCTTTTAAAAATCAAGGAGAAATAAAGACATTCTCAGACAAACAAAAGCTGAGAAATTATATCTCCATCAGACCTATTCTACCAGATATGCTAAAGAAAATTCTTTAAACTAAAAGAAAAACACAGTAAAGGGTAAGATGAAAACAAAAGAAGAGCTAAAACTCACTGAATAACTATGCAGACAAATTCAAAATGCTCTAATGCTATAAGGGGGTAATAAACCATTCATATCTTTAGTATGAAAACTAAAAAGAAAATCAATTGAAATAGGAACTATGTTAACAGGTTAAGAGATAGGTAACATAGAAAGATGTAAAATAGGATATCACAATTTTAAAATGTGAGGAGGAATGGAGTACAAGTGTAGAGTCTTCTTTTTACTATATTCTTATCTTTACAGTCATGTTAACTTGCCACCATTTCAAACTAGCTTGTTGTAATCAAAAGATGTCTGTGTAAGTCTCATAGTATCCACAAAGCAAAAGTCTATAATAAACTGAAAATAATAAACAAGGAATCAAAACAAATTATTAGAGTGAATTACTCAACCAGAAAAGAAAACTATAAGACAAGGAGGAAGAAAGAAAGGAAATTACATCAAAACTAGAAAACAAGTTACAAAATGGGTATAGTAAGACTTTACCTATCAATAATTACTATGAATGTAAATGGATTAAATTCTACCATTAAACTGTGCATAGTGGTACATGCCTGTAATCACACTACATGGGAGGCCAAGTTAGGAGGATTGCACATCTGAGGCCAGCCAGAGTCGTACTATATAGTTGTTGTTGTTGTTGTTGTTGTTGTTAGGTGCCGTCGAGTCTGTATCTGACTCATAGCGACCCTACATACAACAGGCGAAACACTATTGTCAGTGCTTCTCTGCTGTTCATAGGGTTTTCAATGGCAGATTTATTATTGGGAGCGGGTTGCCAGGTCGTTCTCCCAAGCCTGCAGTATCTGGTGTTCCCAGGTGGTCTCCCATCCAAGTATAACCAGGCCCAACCCTGCAGTATCTGGTGTTCCCAGGCAGTCTCCTATCCAAGTACTAACCAGGCCTGACCCTGCTTAGCTTCTGAGATCTGACGGGATCGGATGCCACAGGGCTACAGCTGCAGGCTACTATATAGTAAGATTCTGTATTATATATTTTTACATATATATGTATATATATATATATGTGTGTGTGTATAAAACATATATTTAAATATACATGCTTAAATATATATTAAATACATATTTAAACATAAATATATACTTAAATATATATTTATATATTTATATTTATATTTATTTATATACTTAAATATACATATGTTAAACATATATTTAAATATATAACATATTTAACCATATATGTTATATATGTTATATAAATATGTAAATATATTCATAAATATATAAATATATATAAATAAATAAATATATACATAAAAGAGTGACTGACCGCTAAAAAAAACAAGACCTAATTATATGTTGATTACAAGAATCTCACTTCACCTCTATGGACACACATAGACTGAAAGTGAAGAGAGGGAATAAGACAGTCCATGCAAATTGAGGCAAGAAGATGTAAAAACTTAAACAGACCTATAACAAGCACCAAGATTAAAGCAGTAATAGTCTCTCAACAAAGAAAACCCATGTACCAGATGGATTCACTGCTGAATTCTACAAGACCTTGAAAGAATTAACACCAAATCTCCTGCAGCTATTCCATAAAATATAAATGGAAGGAACACTACCACACTCATTTTTTGAAGCCAGTTTTACTGTGATACCAAAACCAGATCATCAAAAAAGGAAAACCACAGACCAATTTCCCTGATGAACCTAGATGTAAAAACTCTTAATAAAATATTTTCAATTCGACTTTAACACCACATTAAAAAGTTCATACACTATGATCAAGTTGGTTTCAGTCCAGAGATGCAAGACTGGTTCATACATACATAAGACAATAAGAGTAATACAGCACATAAATAGTCTGAGAAACAGAAATAATATGATCCTATCAATAGATGCAGCAAAGGCCTTTGACAAAATTCAACATCTTTTTATAATAAAAATACTTGAAGAAAGTAGGAATTGAAGAAATACACCTCAATACAATGAAGGCAATATATGAAAAACCTACAGCCAACATCTTACTAAATGGGGAAAAAATGAAAGCATGTCCACTAAAATTAGGAATAAGACAAGTTTGTCCACTCTCTCCACTGTTATTCAATTTAGTAATTGAACTATTACCTGCAGCAGTAAGACAAGAGGAAGAAGTAAAGGGATTCAAATAGGGTAGGAAGAAATCAAGTTGTCTCTACCAGCAAACTTTTAGAGCTGATAAACACTTTCAGTAAAGTACTAGAATATAAAATTAACACACAAAAATCATTAGTTTTCCTTTATGCCAATAACAACCTGGTGGAGAAAGAAACTAGGAAAACCATCATAATAGCTTCAAAACAAGTAAAATATCTGAGAATAAACCTAAACAAGGAAGAGAAAGACTTCTATAATGAAAACTTTAAAACACTAAAGAAAGAGATTGAAGAAAACATCAGAAAGTGGAAAGATCTCCCATGTCCATGGATTGGAAGAATTAATATTGTGAAAATGGCTATATTACTGAAAGCAATATACAGATTTAATGCAATCCCCATCAAAATCCCAATCATATTCTTCACAAAATTAGATAAAACAATCCAAAAACTCAATTGGAAGCACAAAAGACCCTGAATCACTAAAGAGATCCTGAGTAAAAGAGCAATGCAGGGGCATTACAATTACTGATTTCAAATTATACTACAAAGCTATAGTAACAAAAACTGCATAGTACTGGCACAAAAACAGACATGTAGAGCAGTGGAACAGAATAGAGGATTCAGAAATAGATCCATGCAGCTACAACCACCTGATATTTGACAAATGTACCAAAAATATAAATTGGAGAAAAGACACTCTTTTCAACAAATGGTGCTGGGAGAACTGGGTATCTTCATGCAGAAGACTGAAATTAGATCCCTCTCTCTCACCTTGTACAAAAATCAGTTCAAAATGGACCAAAACCTTAATGTAAAACCTGGAACTTTGAAACTGCTAGAGGAAAACATATGGGAAATATTTCAAGATATGGGCATAGGCAAGGATTTTCTGAATAGGACCCCTGAAGCATGGGAAACCATACCAAAAATTGACAAATGGGATGGCATGAAATTAAAAAAACTTTTGCACAGAAAAGCACACAATTATCAGAGCGAAGAGTCAACCTACAGAATGGGAGAAAATCTTTGCCAGCTATATATCAGCCAGGGGATTAATATCTAGAATATACAAAGAGCTCAAAAAAGTTAAACGCCAATAAAGCAAAGTATCCAATTGAACAAAGAGCAAAAGAACTGAACAGAGACTTCTCAAAAGAAGAAATACAAATGGCCAACAATCACATGAAAAAAATGCTCAACATACTTAGCCATCAGGGAAATGCAAATCAAAACTACATTGAGGTACCATCTCATTTCAGTCAGAATAGCTACCATCAACAAAACAAACAATAAATGCTGGTGAAGATGCGTGGAGAAAGGAATACTTATACACTGCTAGTGGGAATGCAGGTTGGGGCACCCACTATGAAAATGAGTGTGGTGGTATCTCAAAACAACTAAAAATAGAACTGCCATATGACCTGGCTCTCCCACTCCTGGGTATATATCTGAAGAAATATAAGTCACAGAGATACCTGCTCATTCATGTTTATTGTGGCATCATTCACAATAACCAAGATATGGAATCAACCTAGATGTCTATCAACAGATGAGTTGTTGTTGTTGTTAGGTGCCGTCAAGTCGGTATCCGATTCATAGCGACCCTCATAGGGTTTTCAATGGCTGACTGTTTCGGGATTGCCTTGGGAGTGGATTGCCAGGTCCTTCTCCCATTTTTGCGGTGCTGGGAATTGAACTCAGGACCTCAGAGACTGCAGCACAGCGTTCTACCAACTGAGCTAAATCCCAGCCCAACAGATGAGTGGATATGCAAATTGTGATATATATACACCATGGAATTTTATTCAGCCATAAAGAAGGACAAAGTTATGGTATTTTCTGGAAAATGGATGGAACTAGCAATTGTCATTTTAAGTGAATTAAGCCAGACCCAGAAAGATAAACATTGCATGTTTTCTCTCATTTGTGGATGTTAGCCTTCAATATATATTTATTATTAAAACATATAGATCATGAAATCAGACAAGATTGGAGTAGGGAAAGATAATGGACTATAGAAAAGGAGGAGGGAGCAAAAAGAAAGGATAATGGGAGAAAAAATTTAGCATATATGTTGCTTTTATAGCAAAAACAGGATGTACATATATAGATAGATAGATTCACAAAAAAGACAGGCAAGTAGAAAGGAGACCACTGGGGAGAAAGGGAGTGGGGAGGAGGATCAGGAGAGGGTAAAGGGGAAGTTAATGAGAATAATGTACAAAGAAATGCATGTATGAAAATGTCATGAGACCCATTAAATTGTACATTTAAAATTACTAATAAAAAAGTGTAAAAAAAAAGAAAAGAAATTAGGTGTTTCTTGATTTTAAAAAAAAGTGACTGAACAGCTAAAAATAACAAGACCTAATTATACGTTGATTAAAAGAATCTCCCTTCACCTCTATGGATACACATAGACTGAAAAGTGTAGAGATAGAATAAGGTATTCCATCCAAATGGAATCCAAAAGAAAGCAGGACTAGCCATACTCTATCAGATAAAATAAACTTTAAATCAAGAGCAGTAAAAAGAGACAAGGAAGGCCATTACATAATGATAAAAGGGTTAATTCAGCAAGAGGACATAATAATTCTAAATATATATGCACTCAATATCAGAGGGCCCAAACATATAAGGTAAATATTAATAGTCCTAATTAGAAGAAAAGTTGTAACAGTTTTATGGCAAAGCCCCAGCTCTAGGAATCTCAAAGAACTACGCTCAGTCACTTATCCCAATATGCCAATTAAAGAGATAAGTAATGGTAAAAAACAGAGAAAGAAGACTGAATTAATGTGCACATTTAGAAGAACAGATAAAAGGGTCCAGTGACCACAAGTCCCATCCTTGGGTACTGAGATGACCTTTAGTTTTAAATAGAGGAAGAATGGGGGAGGGACAAGACCTATGCCTACTTCAAAAGTTTCAGTCAGGGTCTGATCTGGTTACCATGTCTCAGTTCTGGTTCTGCAAGGTGGTCTGAAGAAGCTGTTATCACTGTCATCATTTGAGGGAAGCAGTTTGGCTTCCATAAGATGATTACTCCTGCTGCAGGGAGCAACCTCACCATTGATAATTACCCTTGAGGGGTGATCTGTCCTAGGCTCACCCATGTTTTGGTACCTTATCATAGAGATGTTTAGCAATCAGTCCTGTTGTTGCTGGAATCCAAAGTGGCAGCTGGAGAGGGTGACTCAGGAAGAGAAGTTACAGAAGTAAAAATTAAGCCAGACGGGGACAAAACGGAGTGAGTTAGTCCAGTGACTCATGCCCTTGTCCACTTTTAGTTACCTGATGGGCTTTAGTGAGGAATCAACATGTTTTGGCAAAAGCAGTCTCCAACTCTAGTACATTGATAGTTAGGGGACTTAAACACAACATTTTTAGTAAAAGGCAGATCATCCAGACAGAAAGTCAACAAAGAGCCAGCAGAGTTAAATTGTACCCTAGACCAAATGGATAACAGATATCTGCAGAACATTCCATCCAACAGCTGCTAAGTACACATTTTTCTCATTAGCACATGGAACATGCTCCAGAATAGATAACATGGTAGGCTACAAAACAAGTCTCAACAAATTTTTTAAAAATTAAAATCATGTTGAGTAACTTTTATGCTCATAATGCAAAAAACCTCAAAATCAATGACAAGAAAAACTTTGGAAACTATACAAACACAGAACTTAAATAACTTACTTTTGAACAACCAATGCTTCATGGAAGAAATCAAGAAAGAAGTTTAAAATTTTATTGAAAAGAGTGAAAATGGAGACACAACATGCCAAAACCTATGGGACAGAGCAAAAGCAGGACTAGGAGGGAAGTGTACAAGGATCAACGTCCACACCAAGGAAAGTAGAAAGATCTCAGATAAGCAACCTATCGCTGCATCTTTAGGAACTAAAAAGGCAAGAACAAGCCAAACCCAAAATTAGTAGAAGGAAAGAAATCATATATTTCAGAGCAGAAATAAAGGAAATGGAGACTTAAAAACAAAATAAGAGCTGGAAGTGTAGCTCAGTGGTAGAGCACTTACCTAACATGCATGAGGCCCTAGGTTCAAGCCTTAGCAGCACCAAAAAAAAAAAAAAAAAAAACTGGCCTTTGCCATAGCATATATACCTAGAAACCCAGAGACTCTGGAGACTGAGGAAGGAGGCTTGTGAGTTTGAGACCAGAGGTAGTCTGCACAATTTAATGAAATACTTTCTCAAAATAAAAACAGAACTGGGAATGCAGCTCAGTGGGAGAGCACTTGCCTAGCATGTGACAGGCCCTGGGTTCACCTCCCCACTGGTAGGTGCTATTGAGGCGTTTCTGACTCACAGCAACCCTCATAAGGTTTTCAATGGTTGATTGTCTCAGGATTGCTTTGGGAGTGGATTGCCAGGTCCCTCTCCCATCAACTCCTCACTACTGAAAAGAAAATTGCTGGGTGTGGTTGCACACACTTGTGATCCCAGTACTTTGAGAGGATGAGGGAAGAGGATCTTGAGTTTTATACCAGCCTGGGCTACATAGGGAAAGTCTGTTAAAAAAAAAAAAAAGAAAGAAAGAAAGAAAGGAAGGAAGAAAGGAAGGAAAGAAGGAAGAAAGAAGAAAAGAAAAGAAAGAAAGGAAAGGAAATCAATGAAACAAAGAACTAGTTCTTCAAAAAGATAAACAAACTAGATTAAAAAAAAAAAAACCTTAGCTAGACTAAGAAAAAAATCAAAATCAGAAATGAAAACAGAGACTTTACAACTGACACCACAGAAACACAAACATTCATTAGAGATTATTATGAACTATATGATCACAAATTTGGTAGCCTAGAAGAAATGGACAAATTCCTAGACACTTATACCTTACCAAGAGTGAATCACAAAAAATAGAAAATACGAACCAATAACAAGCAATGAGATTGCATCAGTAATAAGAAGCTTCCCACCAAACAAAAGCCCATGACCAGATGGCTTCACTGCTGAAATCTACCAAATTCTGAAAGAAGAATTAATACCAATTCTATTTTAGTTATTCCAAAAAACAGAAGAGGAAAGAATTCCTCCAAATATATTCTGTGAAGCTAGCCTTACCCTATTGCCAAAACCAGATAAGGAAGCACCAAGAAAAAAATAAAAGGAGGCTATAGGCCAATATCCTTGATTAACAATAGCTGCAAAAATCCTCAACAAAATACTAGCAAGCCATGTCCAACAGCACATAAAAAGATTATTCACAATAATTAAGTAGGATTCATTCTAGTGATGAAGAATGTTTCAATATATGCAATCAATAAACATGAAACACATCAACAGAACAAAAGATAAGAACCATATGATCCTGACTCAATGGCACCTAACAACAACAATGTAATGTATAGGTACACACTGTATAATATTTAAATCCAGTTAAATATATTTATCTTCTCAAACATATATGATTTGATTATGCTGAAGACTTTCAAAATCCTTTCAAAATCCTTTCTAGCTTTTTGAAATGTACAGTACATTATTGTTATCCGTAGTCACCCGATAGTGCAATAGTGCCCTGAAGCTTCTGGCTCTTATCTAACTGTAATCAGGCCCATTGATCAACCTCCCACCCTCTCCTCTCCCCGACTAGATGCAGAAAAGGCATTTGATAAAATTCAATATCCTTCATGATAAAAAAAATGCTGAGCAAGTTAGGTGTAGATGGAATGAACCTCAACATAATAAAGGCCTTTATTATAAGTCAATAGTGAACGTTACATTGAATGAGGAAAAGCTGAAAGCTTTGTCTCTAAGATCTGGAACAAGACTTCAGCCCACTTCAGCCACTTTTACTTAGCATAGTTCTGGAAGTCCTGGACAGGGTAATTGAGCAAGAGAAAGAAGTCAAGGGCATCCAAATTAGAAAAGGGAGAAGTCAAATTGTTGCTGTTTGCAGATGACATGATAATATATGTAGAAAAAAAAACAAAAAAATCCACCAAAAATCTATTAAAACTAATAAATGAATTCAGCAAAGTTGCAGGATACAAAATCAACACACAAAAATAAGTAGCATTGCTATTTGCCAATAGCAAATTATCTGAAATACAAATCAAGAAAGCAATCCCATTTACAATAGCCATAATATACACACGCACACTTAGGAACAAAATTTTAACCAAAGTGATAAAATATCTCTACAATGGAAATCATAAACACTGATGGAAAAAATTGAAGAAGCCATAAAGTGGAAAGACATCCTATGGATTGGAACAAACAATATTGTTAATATGGTCATACCACCCAATGCAATTTGCAGATTCAACACAATTCCTATCAAAATACCAATGACATTCTTCACAGAACTAGAAAAAATAACTCCAAAATTTATATGGAACCACAAAAAAAGAAAAAAAGGTCAAAGCCATCAGCCAAAAGACTAAAGCAGGAGGCATTACACTTCCTAACTTCAAAACATACTAAAAAGCTGTAATAATCAGCTGTGATGCCCACCAGTCATGCCAGCGACTCTTGAGGTAGAGGTGTGAGGATTACAAGTTTGAGGCCAGAGGCAGGCTATAACTCAAAATTAAAAATTAAAAATGGAGTAGGGGAACATGAGGGCACTGCTCAGTGGCATAGTGTGTTTGCCTAATATGCACAAGGTCCTGGGTTCAACCCTTAGTAATGAGAGAAAAATCAAAAGCTATAGGAATCAGCACAGCACTGTATTGGCATAAAAACAGACACCGGCAATTGGAAATTATGTTAAGTGAAGTAAGCCAGGCCCAGCAAGATTAGCACCTCATGATCTTACATGGAATCTAAAATAGTTGATCTCATAGAAGTTGGGAGCAGAATGGTGTTTACCAGAAGTCGGGGAGAGGAGAGGGTGGGAGGTTGATCAATGGGCCTGATTACAGTTAGATAAGAGCCAGAAGCTTCAGGGCACTATTGCACTATCGGGTGACTACGGATAACAATAATGTACTGTACATTTCAAAAAGCTAGAAAGGATTTTGAAAGGATTTTGAAAGTCTTCAGCATAATCAAATCATATATGTTTGAGAAGATAAATATATTTAACTGGATTTAAATATTATACAGTGTGTACCTATACATTACATTGTTGTTGTTAGGTGCCATTGAGTCAGTATCTGACTCACAGTGGCCCTACATACAACAGATGGAACACTATTGTCAGTGCTTCTCTGCTATCCATAGGGTTTTCAATGGCAGATTGATTTTGGGGAGGGGGTTGCCAGGTCCTTTTCCCAAGCCTACAGTATCTGGTGTTCCCAGGCAGTCTCCCATCCAAGTACTAACCAGGCCCAACCCTGCTTAGCTTCCACGATCTGATGGGATCAGATGCCACAGGGCTATAGCTGCAGGCATACATAATTTTTATGTTCGTGTATATTCCTTTTTTTTTTTTTTTTTTTTTAGTATTGGGAGGTTGAACCTAGGGCTTTGTGCATGCTAGATAAGTACTCTACCACTGATCCACACACTGTGTCTCTTTTTTATTTTTTATTTTGAGACAAGATCTTGCTAAGTTGCACAGGCTGCCTCTGCCCTTGAACTTGCAATCTTCCTGTCTCAGCCTCCTGAGTCACATGCATAAATGCAATCCCAGCAACTTGGACACTGAGGCAAAAGGATCACAAATTTGAGGCCAGAGGCAGCTTGCACATCTTAGAGAGACCCTGTTTCAAATTTTAAAAAATAATAATGATAACAAAGGGGCTGGGAGTGCAGTTCAGTGGTAGAGTGCTTGCCTAGCATACATATGGTCATGGGTTAAATGCCCTAGGAAAAAAACAGAAGGAAAGGAAAGGATAAAAAAGGAGAGGAGAGGAGAGAAAAAGAGAGAAGAAGGAAGGGAGAGGAGAGGAGATGGGGGGAAGGAATGAGAGAGAGGAGAGAGGAGAAAGAGAAAGAACAGGAGAAGGAAGGAAGGAAAGAAGGAAGGAAAGAGGGAAGGAAGGAAAGAGGGAAGGAAGGAAGAAATGAGGGAAAGAAGGAAGGGAGGGAGGGAGGGAAAGAAATTGCCCAGGGTAGAGCCCAGAGAAAGTACAAAGAGGAAAATATAAATCAATTTTTCAAGATGCTAAACAGTAACCCAAAATAAAGCCACGTATATTTCTCTATATATCTATATTTCAAGCCATTTCTCCACCTAGAAAATGTGAGAAACCAAGTTTATGAAGGAAGTTCTGCCGCTGGGGGATGTCCCTTAACCACCACCTTTCAAAGCCATACTCACATTAGACAGTAATGGTCACTCTAGAATAAAATAAAATGCAGACTCATCAGAAAATAAAAAAGAATGTGAAAGAGAAGCAAGAAATAGGGAAATGGATGCCTATCACAGTTGGGATCTGATGCTCTGTGATGCAAGAATCCATTGCATTCCTGTTACCTAAGTGGAAAGATGTGGCAAGTTCTTTTTTCTCTCTTTCCCAAGCATTTTCACTCCTGAGATTCTAACTCTCACGTGTCGTCTCTGCCCCATGTGGAGGCTGCTCTCCTTCATGTCCTTTAGTCTCAGTGCTCAGGCCCACAGCAAGAGCCATGGTGAATCTTCCCCCTGGGGCTTCAGCAGTGTGGTCTGGACAGCAGTTTTTCAGGGGTTTAGGTGTTTTGTGGCTGCAGCTCTCCTGTGTCCTTGAAGAAATGTGGTTTCTGTGAGTGTGTGTGAGTGTGTGTGTGTGTGTGTGTGTGTGTGTGTGTGTGTGTGATGTGGCGCCGGGAGCAGGAAGCCCTGGGCCCCCCTCTAAAGACAGGACTGAGGGCCAGAGCAAGCCCCCCCACCCACGCTTTCCCACCTGCTTTTCACTGATGTTGAGACGCCATGGCTCTGTGGAGCGGGGCGGAGATGCACTGAGCATGGTGGCTATACTCCCTGCCTAAAGAACCAGGGCCTGGGGCCGGCAGAAAATCAAGACTAAGAGCTCTGCCCGCTGGCGCAGTTATTTTTGTGGCTCTCTCAGGTGTCCTGTGCCCTCTCCTTGTCGTTTGTTTGGGTGTCTTCTCCTCTGCCCAGCTCTGGCTGCAATGTAAAGGCCATGGTGCAGGGCTCAGCACGGCGTTGGATTATTGCGGTTCCCATTAGCTGCACATCAATGACTCCTGTCACCACCAATAAAAAAAAAAAAAAATCAGCTGCACCTGAGCGATTAATGGCTTGACTCTTTAGGAAAGAAAATGAATGATGTCAAGATTAAAGGGGGGCAGGAAATCAATGGCTGCGTAAATCCCGTGGTAACCAGGCTGTCTTGCTCTGGCTGTCTCCCTTCAAAGCACTGTGGGGCCTCCAAGGAATTGGCTGGACCTGTACTCAGTGTTCCTCTCTCCTGTCCTCCTGTCCTCCACAGGCATCGTCAAGAGCCAGACTAGGCCCACGGTGTGTGACTCCCTGTCCCAGCCACGGAAACTACAACCCCAGGAATAGATGTCTCATGTCCCTCTAGGAGAGCCCCTGCCGATGCAGAGTAAAGGCCATGCTGGGTTCTGCAGCCTGCTCCCTCTCGCTTTCTCTGAACAGGTAGTCTTTCAACATCATGAGGTACAGATTATGTCCAGGCCAGAGAGAGAGAAAGATAAATCAGCAGGAGAGGGGACAACTAATAGCATCATCAAATCAATTTTGTGACCTGTCTCCTGCCGGCCTGTGGAGCAACACAAAAGACAAAAAAACCTAAGTGTTTCTTCAGAGCAGCTGTCTCCATGGTCACAAGCTTGTCTGTCTAACCCAGTGGTTCCCAACCAGGGAGCTTTTTGGACAACACTAGAGAAGTTTCTAGTATGACAACTGGGGTAGAGGTGCTACTGGCATCTAGAGAGTAGAGGCCACAGATATTGTTGAACTTCCTACAATGCATAGGGCAGCCCCTCCTAAAAAAAGAATTGTCAGTCCCCAAATGGCAATAGTAACATGGTCAAGGTGACAAACCTCACTCTAATAGTCCTGTGGGTCCAAAGGTCCTATCAGTAAGCTTTTCTCCTATACCCAGCACATCTGTTCCCTAGGGCTGTTGTGACACATCAGGTGACTTAAAACAGAAATCTATTTTCTCACAGTTATAAGAGGCTTGTTGTTGTTGTTAGGTGCCATCGAGTTATATCTGACTCATAGCTACCCTCAAAGGGTTTTCAATGTCTGATTGTTTCGGGATTGCCTCAGGAGTGGATTGCCACATCCTTCTCCCATTTTTGTGGTGCCAGGAATCAAACCCAGGACCTTAGAGACTGCAGAGTGGCGCTCTACCAACTGAGCTAAATCCTAGCCCTGTTCCAGAGGCTAGCAGTCCAAAATCAAGGTGTCAGCAGGATCATGCTCCCTTTAAAGGCTCTAGAGCAGAAACCTTTCTTGCCTCTTACAGTCCCTTCTGGTGCTAGGCTTTCTTTGGCTTGTGGCAGTAAAAATCAATATCTGCCTCTGTCCATTTTGCAGTGCTGGGGGTTGAACCCAGGGCCTCAGATGCTGGGCAAGGGCTCTACCCCCAGCCCTCTCCCTGTCTTGGCCTTCTTCCCTATGAACTGCTTTGTATCCTCTTTTCTTCTAATAAGAACCCCAGTTACTGGATTTCATCTCAAGAGCCTTAACTAATTACATCTACAAAAGCCCTTTTTCCAAATAAGATCACCTGCTACGGTTCCCAGTGGATATCAATTTTTAACTCACTACACCATAGGAAGGAATGACCTTTTGGCTAGGAGTAGGGGCAACTGATGTTTGAAATACAAAAGGCTAATGCCCACTCTTAACTCCTAAAACCCCAGTAATTGCCTCAGAGAAGTGAAAATAATGAAGACAAATCTGCCAATTCTCAGCTCTCTACTACCAATTTTAGATACCAAAAATGTAGGTCTTTCCCCTTCTGTGTAAATCTTACCCAGAGCTTTCCCGCCTATGGAATAGCATGGAAAAACAAACCCACAGGAACACCAGGGCCTTAATGAAATCCGCAGTGCCAGTGGCAGAGTTTGTTTGGTTTTGGTTGGTTGGTTGTTTGGTTTGGGTTTTTTTGTTTTTGTTTTCGTTTCATTTTGTTTTGTTTCTTGTTTTTTGAGGCAGAGCCTCACTGTGTAGCCCAGGTTGTTCTCAGACTCACAATCCTCCTGCCTCTACCTCCTGAGTGCTAGAATTACAGGCATGCTCTACCACACCCCACTCAGTGGCAGTTCTAAAGTATGGCCACAGACCTTTTGCACACTTCCCATTGAAAGATGGTGCCTATATCTCCTTCCCTTGAGTCTGTGTAAGCTTGTATCTGCTTCAACCAATAGAGCAGGGTGAAAATGACACTTTGATTTTCAAGGCTGAGTTGTAAATAGCCTTCTGCATTGTTCATTGAGACATAGTATAAGAAGCCCAGCTATCTTGAGACCAGCATAGAGGGGAGACTTCAGGGAGGGGCCTGGAAGAGAGCAAGAGGCACAAATGCCCCACAAGCCTCTTGCCACTCACAGATCTCAAGCTCAGGTGCCAGACATGTGAGTGGAGAAATCTCTGGATGATTCCAGCTCCTGGTCTTCAAGCCTTCCTGCTGGTACCATGAACATCATGAACATTAACAAGTCATCCTGGCCGTCACCTGTCCAAATTCCTGAACTGTAGGCATCATAAACTGGTTGCCATTTGGCAGCACAAGGTTTGGGGTGGTTTGTCATTCAACAGAATTTTTTTAATTGGAAATTTTTAGTGTACACCTTAATGTGATTCATTCTGACATGCTTTTCATTGTGACATTTCCATATATGCATTTTGTTGTACATTATACATATAAGTTCCCCCTTACCCTCTTGTGTGCTTCCTCCCCCTGCCCCCCCCCCCCCCACCAAAGGCTTCTCTTCCATTTACTTGTCTTTTTATGGTAATATTTTTCTATATATCCTTGGGTTCCAGCTCTGTTTAAGACAGAAACTTTTTCTGTAGTGAACTTTCTTTTTACATTGTCAGAACTATTACATACATTTTCTAGGCCATCTATAATAATACCATTCTTTGCTTTTTTTATTATGTTCTGACCTTTGTATATTTTCCTTGTTATAATTTTGACTCAGCTCCCACATATGAGTGAGAACATGTGGCATTTCTCTTTCTAAGCTTGTGTTCATACAATTAAAATAATTTTCTCCAATTCCATCCATTTTGCTGCATTTTTTTGATTGCTGAGTAGTATTCCATTGTGTATATGTACCATAGTTTTTTTATCCATTCTTCTGTTGATGGGTACTTTGGTTGATTCCATATCCTTGCTATTGGGAAATTGAACATGGAAATGGAGATGCAGATGTCTCTGTGGTATGATGACACATCTCCCTTTGGGTAAATTCCCAATAGTGTTATAGCTGGGTCATACGTAGATCAATTTTTAGTTTTTTAAGATACTTCCATATTGATTTCCACAATGGTTGGACCAATTTACAGCTCCACCAACAATGTAAGAGTGTTCCCTTTTCTCCACAACCTTGGCAGCATTTGTTGTTATTTGTTTTATTGATCTTGGCCATTCTTACTGGTGTAAGGTGAAATCTCAGAGTTGTTTTGATTTGCATTTCCCTAATAGCTAGGGATACCGAGCATTTTTTCATGTGTTTCATGGCTTTATGGACCTCTTCATTTGAGAACTGTCTATTCAGTTCCTTTGCCCATTTGTGTATTGGGTTATTTGTTTTCTTGGGAATTTTTTTCTTGAGTTCTTTATAAATTCTGGTAATTAGACCTTAACAGAAGACAACTGAAATAGTTTCCAATTTCATTTTCACTCAGACACCACGCACCTCATGTTTGCTTGTTCCTCTCCTCCTTGGGTCTCTTCAGACCTCCACATTACTGAACAGCCCCACAGAATGAAAAGGAACTAGATCATAGCAGCTTCTATTCATCGCTCTCCACATCCTAAGCTGTGTACTGAATGCTTTCTCTGCATTATGCCATCATACTCGCAATCGCCCAAGGAAGTCCCTGCTACTCTCCTTGATTTAGGGATAAGGATACCTTGGCTCATGAAGCTAACTAGCCTGGCCTGGCAGGCAGTCAGTTCTGAACCTCAGCCCTCACTCCCAGCCTTTGAGCACAGCCTGTCCAGAGTGACCACCCAGACAGTATTCACATAAATCAAATTTTCTGGAAGTCTGTGTTCTTGAGAAAACTAAATTAAAGCACTATTCAGAGTGGCACGGCACTCAGGAAGGATTAAGCATATCAAAATATCCCTGGGTGTACTTGCTCCAAGAGGCCACAAATGACATTCATTTGGTCCCCTTATGAGGTTGTTTTCTTTTTAAGCTCACAGTAAATATTATCCTCGACGGCGCAAAGACAGGATCCTGTTTCCAAGTCTACCCTCTGTGGGAGAGCAGGTTGGCAAGCCATGGGGTTTCTGGGAAGAAAATAAACACTGTGGTTGCTGGCCCTACAAAGCCTTCCCACCCTCGAAGGGGGCCTGTGCTTCCTGGGGTTTTCTGCTCATATCTCCTGATATCACTTTGTCCAGAAGGAAAATAAAAGTAGCTTGTTTATCGTGTGACTTGTGAAATAGAAAGTTGAAAGAAACAACTTGATATTTATCTCAAACAACCCTTTAGACTTGTGGTTTCTGGTGCAGCATGTAAGGAGCTTTGAAGTTGCCACTCCATCCCAACAAGTAAAAAGCTGAATAAACTGAAAATCAAGGACTCTGCTTAGATCTATCACAGAAGCAAGAACACAGACAAACCACTGCCCCTTGAATTGAAGAGGCAGATAGCAGATACAGAGAATCACAAGGTAGGGAGCAGACATTCATGAGCAGAAACCTCCC
>VMDO01005825.1:39328-107336 GCA_007922755.1 Pedetes capensis | reverse complement strand
TCCAAGCATACATAGAGATTTTTATAAAATGGAAGCTTCAACAACTTGTCCATGTTCATAATCACACAGTCCATCATATGTTACAGAAATGCAATAAAGCTAAAAAACAACCAGAAGATAAGTAGAAAATACATTTTCAAATTAAGAAACACATTTTAAATAGAAAAATTATAAATTATAATGAAAATTAGAAATTTTACCGAAGGATAAATCAAAACCACAATGTGTGACTATTATACACCCATAAGGTTGGCAATAATTCAGTGGTCTGACAACACTAAATTGTTGGTAAGTCTGTGGAGCAATGAGAACGCTCTTACACTGTCGACTGAGATGTACATTGAAAACTCAGTTACCTATCTGATCACATGCATATACTTTATGACCCAGCAATTCTACTCCTAGGTATATATACTACAGACTTTGCCCATGTGTCCCAAGAGATATGTATAGAAATGTTCATAGCACTGCAGTCTGGAATAGCTCCAACTAGAAGGAGCCCAAATGTTGATGATAACACTGATAACAATGCCGATGATAATAACAATAATAATGTGAACTAATACATTATAAAATAATGTTTATAATGCTGATGATGTAAATGAATAACTTGTGGAATATTCTTACAATGAAATACTGTACTGCAATCAAAGTGAATGGTGGACAGGGACATGCAACAACATGGCTCAATCTCACAAAAATGTTAATTGAAAAATATCATTTGTGAAAGCATACTGGATCATTCTGTTTATATGAGGATTTTTACAAACAGGCAAACCAAACTTTAGAGGCACATACACAGGTGGAAGGAACTACTAGAAAGATAACCAAGGACAGGCATGTGAATGAAGTTTAATTGCCAGTTTTCTCCAGATAGGTGTCCTGTGGCTTGGTGTGAGGAAGGGATGGAGTGTGCTCCTCCTTGGGGATTAGACATATATGTTGTTGTTGTTGTTGTTAGGTGCCGTTGAGTCGGTATCCAACTCATAGCGACCCTCTGCACAACAGGAGAAACTCTATTGTCAGTGCTTCTCTGCTGTTCATAGGGTTTTCAATGGCAGATTGATTTTTGGGAGGGGGTTGCCAGGTCCTTCTCCCAAGCCTACAGCTTCTGGTGTTCCCAGGCGGTCTCCCATCCCGGTACTAACCAGGCCTGACCCTGCTTAGCTTCCGAAATCTGATGGGATCGGATGCCACAGGGCTATGGCTGCAGGCAGACATATATAGCACTGTCTTTTAATGTCCTTAAATATGAGGAGAAGTTTTGGAGAAAAGGGGAAAGAGTGGAGGAAGAGCTTTTGTGATCTGGGGCTTACACAGTACACGTTGTCTAACTGAGTTAGGATTTAGTGTGCCTGTTGAGTGGGGAGGAGGATCCTTTTGTTTTTTATGAACCATCCTTCAGAGTTCTGTGAAAGTCTCAATGAGGAGTATGTGTGTGTCTCTTAGGGTGTGTATAAGGGTTGTATGGAAGGAAAAGAGGGGCCTGGAGAGAAAGAAGGGACATCTGGGTTGTACTGGCTTTGGCTATTAAGTCAGCTAAGTTGTTTCCTGTAGAGATTAGATCACTGGAGACTTGGTGACCTTTGCAATGAGGGAATGAAACCTTAAAGGGCTGATGGGCAGCTTGGAACAGTTCATGTATTTGGGGTGCATTGGTGATTGGAGACCCTCTAGTTGTGAGGAATTCTCATTTAACCCAGATGACTGCATGATGGTGTATGATATGGTAAGTATACTGGCAATCTATGTTGATACTAATGGAGTCCTTTGGGCAAACAGTAGTGCCCTAGTCAGAGCAATGAGTTTGGCTTTCTGAGAAGAGGTGCCTTCAGGGGGGAGTAGTTTCTATAATTACAGGAGGTGGGTAAGAAACGATAACATAGGCTGCCCTCTGTTGGCCATTGTACGTAATTGAGGTTCCATCAATGAGCCAGGTTTTGGCAGGAGGTGGGTGTATGTTGGGGAAGGTTTGGTTGTGGAGAATTATTATTTCCTCACAATCATGGAAAGGTTCTTGGTGATGGGAAGGGAGAGGGAAGCAGAGTAGAGGTGGGTTAGTGTTCCCAGGGGAACCTCAGGGTTTGTTATGATTAAGACATGGCACTCCCGAAGTCGTGACTGGGGAAGGGCTGTATCCTATTGGAAACAAGGTCCCAGAGGTTATGGAAAGAATGTACTGTAATTTCACAGCCTAGAGTTAGTTTGAATGTTTCCTTCAATAGAGAAGCTGTGGCCATGAGTGCCTCAAAGTAAGGGGCCCACCAGTGAGTGGTGGCCTGTAGAGAGATAGGCTATAGGTTGAAAGGAGGGGGCCCTGTGGCTGTCCCAGGAGTCCCAGAACCAGATTGTTTTTGTCAGTGGTATATAGGATAAAGGACTTCTTCAGGTCTGGGAGTCCCAGGGGAGGGTCTCTATAAGGGCCTGCTGGAGGGCTTTAAAGGAGGTGTTTATAGGCCTGGTGGAGTCTATGGATTCATTAACATCCCCTTTTGCATCTTGATATAATGGTTGAGCTAGGAGGGCAAAGTTTGGAACCCAAGTTCTATGGAAACTTGTTAGTCCCTGAAAGGAAAGGTTCTTGACCTTTGTGGGAGGTGGGGTCAGCTCTTATATAAATGATGTAAGGTCTGGCATGATTGCTAGGGAATTGGGCATGAGTGTGATTACTAAATAGGTGAAGTGAGTCTGGACTAATTGAACCCTCAACTTGGAAACTCTATAACCTTTGTCTGTCAGGAAATTGAGTAGAACTGCTGTGCCTGCCCAGCAAGTTTGGGCATTGGGGAGCATAGGAGGGGTCATCTATATATTGTAGGATTAGAGACAGAGTAGAGAGTGAGATTAAGTCTGAATCTAGGGCCTGGCCAAAAAGGTGTGAGGAGTCCCAAAAACCTTATGGTAGGACAGTCTAGGTCAGTTGGGTGGATCACTGGGTGTCTGTGTCTTTCCATGTAAAGGCAAAGAGATCTTGGGAGTTTGGGTGAAAGGGTGTAATAAAGAAAGCATCCTTGAAATCCAGGACCAAAAAATATGAAGTATTAGGAGGTATTTGTGACAGTAAGTTATAGGGCCTTGGGACCATCAGGTGTAGTGGCTGAACTGCCACCTTAATTGCTCATAGGTCTTAGACTAATCTGTATGCTCCTAAGGGCTTTTTCATGGGAAGGATGGGGCTGTTGTATGGGGAGCAGGCAGGACAGAAGAACCCATTTTGGAGGAGTTTAGTGATGAAGGGTTTTAGTCCTTGTAAGTGGATAGGTTTTAGATGGTATTGGGGCATGGCAGGGAAGTGGTTAGAGTCTTCTAGTCATATTTGGATGAGGGTGTTGTTGGTCTGTGTTGTGGAGTTGGATCTGACTCATAGCAACCCTATATACAACAGAACGAAACACTACCCAGTGCTGTGACATGCACATGATCTTTTTATGTTTGAGCCCATTGTTGAAGCCACTATGTTTCTTCTCACTTTGAGTCATGCCACATCAGCAAAAGGAGGACCCAGGAGCTTTACTTCACTCCCATCATTAAGGTCAACTCTACTTTGAGGAGGCAACTCTTCCTCAACCATCACCACTTTTCATTACATTCTCCCCTTCCTGGCCATCTCCTGCCTCCACCATGACATTTATCAGGAATGTGTATTTTAGCCCTGGGTTTTAATCCATTTGGTAATTTGACATATACTCTTCTGGAATGCAAACTAGAATTATTTTATATTTCCATGCATTTTAATCTCAAATAGAACATGGTTTTCCTGTGTCTAGGCTCTTCTAGCTTAGCCATTTACTAGTTACATATGAACTTGGGCAAATTATTAAAGCACTCTGAGAGTCAGTTTCCTGATCTGTAATATGGTGAGAGTATCTCTCGCAGGACTTCTCTGGGTACTGGGATCATTTGCACCAGTGCCAAGGCAAGGACAGTACTCGATAAATTGTACTCATGATGATAACGATGATGAATTTCCTCCATCTTTCTCCATCCTCTTCCTTCTTCGCATAGCCAGGTTAAGAGTACATAATAAGTGTGCCTAAAAAAGATTAACTGAGTAGTCCAAGTCTGCCCACACCCTAGAAATTCCTCAGACCCTCTCCCAGTTCTGGGGCTCAGTATGTGGACCCACTTGAACACAGGCATCCCAGATCCTCATCTAGAAAGCTACGAACTTGAGCCCTCTGGCTTGTTTGCCACTGGTGTGGAGACCCAGCCACTAGCCCACTTTGACTATAGTATCCACACAAGGGATTTCACTGAAGCCCAGGCAGCTTAGTCTCACACTTCTGAGGTGGAGGTGAGGCAGAAAAGCATTGGCATTGAGAGTATGGACACTATAGTCAGACTTCCTGGGTTCAAATACCATGCTACCGTTTACTAACTGTGTGTGACCCTGAGCAAGTGATTTAATCTCCCTGTGGAGGGTAACATATATAAAGTTGGTATAGAGATTAAATGATTTGTGATCCGTAAATGACGTAGAGCAGTATACAGTGATGAGATATAAGTGTTTGCTAAGGTTATTAGTATCCAGTCCATGAAGCAGATGGACCAGATGTTCTCAGATATTTCTAGGGTTCTCTTTCCCTACTCACTAACCTGAGCTTCTCCCTTACCATGGCTAGATCCTCACTCTAGGCTTCACCCCCACATCTTCTTAACTGTAATCTCTGGCTCTCTAACCTTCACTTGGAACATTTCCCACACTTACCACCTCTCCACACCCTGTCCATCTCTTAAAGTCTTGCTTTCCTTAACTCCTGTGCAGGGCCTTCTCCATATATCCCAACAACCCCAAAATATTCTTATAACCTGAATGATTTGTGCTATACATTTTAATAACCTCTTTAATTTTCTTATGAATGCAGTTGTTATGGTTTGGATCTGAAATGTCCCTCAAAGGTCATTTCATTTGGTCCCAAGCTGGTGGTGCTGTCCTGGAAGGTTATGGAACATTGGGGGGCAGGTCTAGCTTAGTGGAAGTAAGTCACTGGAAGTGTGCCCTTAGAGGTTTTTATCCCAGACCTGTGACTCCAGTTCTCTGCTTCCTTCTCATGAATATGTAAGATTGTCTGCTATGGTCCCTGCCTACTCCTGTCCTTCCATCATTACAAACTGATCTAACTGTGTTGTTGTTGTTGTTGTTGTTGTTGTTAGGTGCCATTGAGCCATGTCTGACTCATAGTAACCCTCATAGGGTTTTCAGTGGTTGATTGTTTTGGGATTGCCTTGGGAGTGGATTGCTATGTCCTTCTCCCGTTTTTATGGTGCTGGGGATAGAACCCAGGTCCTCAGAAAGTGTGGAGCAGCACTCTACCAACTGAACTAAACCTGTAAGTCCTCAACAAATCTCTTTCCTCCATAAGTATGTTTTGGTTGTTTTTTCTGCTACCTCAATAACAGCTAGCTGACTAACACATCAATTATTCCTTTCTCCACCCCATTGTTAGATCCTGGAGGGCAGAACTATCTTTTGCATTTTTTAGATCCCACCTACAAGTAAGCCCATGAAAAGAACCTGATATCTAAAGGGCAGAGTTGGACTTGTCTCAGAACTATTTCTGATTACAAACAGCCGCATGTATTGGCAGACGTGCTGGTGGCAGTCTACCTGATGCAACTGGACATGACCAAGAAGACCTTATTAACCAAAATACTTTCCTCACTGAGGCAACATAATCCACCATCAGTAATCCATGTCTGTCTTTCTAGGCTTTCCCTCTTTCTATGTCTCTTTCTAAAGGTGCAAATACTTATGGGATTCTTATAAGGTTGGGATGGGAATGTGTAGAATGGCAGTGGGAACAAAATAAGTAACTGGAAGCCAAGTGCTCCCATTTTAATTCCTGGCTCTTCCTATAACTCCCTAGGAGAACTTTCGTAAATCACAACCTCTGTGTTTCAGTCTACGCCAAGAAAGATTTCATTCCCAGCATCCCTTCCAGCTTTAACCTTCTGTGATTCTAAGAATTAATCAAATAGTGAATGTTCAGGCACACCTTCAGGCAACTATAGGAAATATTTCCTGCTTGCTATCCTTCTAGCATGCTCTGAGATTGTTGATTGGCACAACTAGCTCAGAAATCAATCCTTGAGAGATTAAGAACTTTAAAGAGGCTCACATTATTTGATCTGGTACTTCCATTTCTATGAAATCATTCAAAATACAGTAATGCTTTATACACAAAGATTTTAAATACAGTTGTATTTCTAATAATGAAATCAAAATAGCCTAAAATTCAAACATGAAAAAGGCCAGATACATTACACACTCAATTCAATTAATCACTATGTAGCCTTTAAAATAAAACACAAGAGGGAAAATGTTTATGCTGCAAAGATAAAATTTTTTAAGTTTACAAAAGTGCATGTATTCTCAAAACCATGTAAAACAAACAGATTGTAAGAAAAGTAATGTATAAAAGAAACATTGAAAGGAAATACAAAAAAATGGTGAGACTTAGTGTGAATCCTTCCTCAGCTTTTATAAAATATGAGCATATATGGATTTTATAATAGAAACAATATTGTTTATTTAAAATACTCTAACAGAATCTAGGACACCATAAATTGTAGATGGATACTTATGACATGGATGATTAAATGCTCCCTCCAAATTATCTCAGATGCTGGAACTGCCCAATTCCTGCCTTCCTGAAGAGTGGCCTAAAGAGTGGACAACTCTGCCACTCCTTACCCATCTAACTTGGGGCAAGTCACTTAATGTCTCGAATTTCCATTTGCTCCAAGTATAAAATAGGGATTAATTCCAGAAGACAGCTTAACACAAAGCCTGATTCCTTCTAAGCACTCAATTAGTTCACTATTGTTGGGGATAGGTATTAATTATGCTTCCCTTCGAATATCATCATGAACAATGAGTAGAGAAAACTTCCAGCAAGAAGTTTTGATTTGTGTTGTTTGTCTGCCAAAATGTGAGGATGGGCTTGGTATGCTTGCATCCACAAAATTATCCTCTAATTTTTACATCTCATATTAATTAGAACAGAATCACGAAATTAATGGAAGGTGAATCTCAACAGCAAAAGACAGAGCACAGGTTTGTTATACATTTATTTTAAAATATGCATGGAAAAGCATGGGGTTTGCACATCAGGAGATTAGTCATTTAAACTCTTCATGCCAAGCCCCACTGTGGAATAAGCAGGGGCTTGGATAGGCATCATCCTCTTCTCCCAGTACTACTTCCAGGACCAAACAATTGTGGTCTTCGTCATGAGTATGTTATGACAAATCTACCTGTGTGATCATTCAGGAGGTGGATTTACTTCTTGATACTTTTCTGTTGTCCACAAAAGATTTGAAATAGCTATATTTAAAGAGGGCTGGGATTTAGCTCAGTTGGTAGAGCGCTGTGCTGCAGTCTCTGAGGTCCTGAGTTTAGTTCCCAGCACTGCAAAAATGGGAGAAGGACCTGGCAATCCGCTCCCAAGGCAATCCTGAAACAGTCAGCCATTCAAAACCCTATGAGGGTCGCTATGAGTCAGATACTGACTCGACGGCACCTAACAACAAGAGATAAGAGAGTAAGGGGCTTGGGTTTACTTCAGTTGGTAGTGCCATTCTGTGCTCTCTGAGGCTCTGAGTTCAATCCCCTGCACTGCAAAAATGGGAGAAAGACCTGGCAGACTACACAGAGAAGCACTGACATAGTGCCAGGCATGGCACAGTGTCCGAGAGTGTCCATATGCTAGGCATAGCAGAGTGTTCAGGAGTGTAGGGTCACTATAGTGGACCCAACTGGATAGCACGTAACAATAATAGCAGTCATCTACTTCAGGCACTATGTGTGACATGAAAATATCAATATGTCAGCTTCCTCTGAGACAAAAGGCAGTAATGCACTGGTAAATAACACCCTCTACAAATGTAAATGGAATCTTCTTCCTGTGTCCAGTCCAGGTGAGCAGGGACCTCCTTTCATGGAAGACCTCTCCTGCATTAAAAGAAAAATTCCTGTTTTACAACCCAAAGAAGGCCAAACTAAGGTCAAGAAGGAGGCAGATTTCAGGCACTTAAGGGAAAATTCCCACAGTGGCTTTCAAGTTCTGAGCCTTCTATTGTTAGTTTAAAGATAAACTGACCTCTTCCTTTCAGTAAATGATAAAAATTCACAGACTACTCCCACAAACTATTGGACAGGCTGACTTCTAGTTGACCAATAGCTAGAAGGTAAACAGATAGCAATGAATATTGTTCCTTCCTGGCCCCAAAGCTAAAAGGTAAATGGCAATAAATGCAATTAGCTATTGTTCCTTCCTATTTCAGGCACATCCTGAGTCCACAGCCACCCAGAGCAGATCTCAACCCACTACAAAGTTAAAATCAATAATAATGAGGTTAATTATTTTTTCATCAGCCAGTGTGGGAAAGGCCAAGTAAAAGTTTTGTGCCCAGGACTCATGTCACTCTGGGTGGCCACAACTAACAACTCAATAAAACTACAGGGAACAAGGACTGAGGGCCTCTGTCTCTGGGTGCACCTACCTTGTCACTATCCAAGGTGCATCTCCTACTTTTATTCTACTAAAAACCTACTTTAGTGTTCCTCTGTACTCTGCCTCTTTCTTAGTCTGAAAGAGTGCCTTAACCATATTTTGCTCTGCCTAAGGACCAGGTCTCTCATATGTCTGTCAACTTGTGCTGTGGGGACTTGTGTATTGCTGTGATGTTGAAAGCTATGCCACTGGTAGTTTAGATACCAGCAAGTCCACCCATGGTGGACAGGTTTCAGCTGAGCTTCCAACTAAGACAGACTAGGGAGAAGGACCCAACAGCCCACTCCCGAAACAATTAGCCACTGAAAACCCTATGAACACCAGAGAAGCACTGTCAAATATAATGCCAGAAAAGGAGCTTCCCAGGCTGGAAGGCATTCAAGAAATAACTGAGGAAGAGTTGCCTCCTCCAAGTAGAGTCGACCGTAATGACGAGAATGCAATAAAGCCCCTCCTTTTGCTGATGTGGCACCACTCAAAATGAGAAGAAACACAGTGGCTTCAACAATGGGCTCAAACATAAAAAAATCATGTGCCTGGCACAGCACTAGGTAGTATTTCGTTCTGTTGTATATAGGGCTGCTATGAGTCAGACCCAACTCAATGGCAATTAACAACAACAACAAAAACAGGTTTCTCCAGAGATGATGATGATGATGATTACAGGCCTGCTTCCTTCTAAGTTCTCTGCATCTTCTCCATCTCCTGCCCTCTAACACCTTTATCTTAACACTCAGGACATTCTCCCCCTCTCTAGTTCCAATTAGTTATCTTTGAGTTCTCCTCTGTGTCCATTATTAAATTCTTTTATCAAGACCAAGAATCCCTGGAGAGAAACTCTGTATCCCCTAGCACCACTAGCAACAAATACATAGGAAAATATATATCGCACTGAAGGAAAGAGAAATAATGTGGCTGTTTGTGGGGAAGGTAGTTGAAGACATGATACCAAAGAAAAACAGACTTTAACATACACACACACACACACACACACACACACACACACACACAGAGAGAGAGAGAGAGAGAGAGAGAGAGAGAGAGAGAAAATCAGAGCAGGCAACATGAGCTGCCTATTCTCCATTTGCATAGAATCCATACTGAGGAGTTCCCATCGATACTGAGTATTCAAAACTGTCTCCTAGGCCTTTCACCTCAAAATGTATAAAGAATCATTTAGATTCTTTGAAGAATTACTGTGCCATCACTGGAAATTCTTGGGAACCAGAGTTTCTGGGGATAAGAAAAAGGACGAACACAAATCTACCTTTTCAGAAAGTGTAAAGAGATGAAAGGTTAAGTAAATCCAATTTTACTCACAAGATATCATTTGTTTAAGACTCTACAGTCAAAATTTTGTAAAAAGGTAAGAACAGTGCAAGGTGCTGAGCAATGATCGTCACTCCATCACGAAGAAGAAACTCATGCTGACCTAATCTAATTTGTTCGTAACAGATGACAAGCTGAATGGATTTGGGGGAAGCAAAAGCCATATATTAATCTTAGAAAGACATTTGATTCTGCCTTTGGCCATCACCTACTCATTAACTAGCTTGAAAAATATGGCTTATACCAGATACAATTGCTACTACAGGATATTGACAAAGTAGTTTTTGATAGCTCAATAAGAACCAGAGGCAGAGAAGCACACTGCATAGTATTCCTCTGAAAACTGACCTATGGCTGACACTATTTAATATTTTCATCAATGCTTTACTGGATGGAAGACAAAATATGCCTCTTAATTACAGGAAGATAAAGGAGCAGAGTTTTAACCCAGAGATAAAAGATTACATGATAGATGGCAACAATTTTATTCTCCACTTCTAATAGCAAAAAGCAACACATCTAAGAGTAAGGAGAGAAGGGCAGAGGAAGATAAGACTAGTCTTTGACACATAACCATCTTCTAGGATAAGACAAGATAAGGTCAAGGAGAGTTAAGGGGGGAGAGCAAATAAATGACAGGGGTCTCAGAAAAGGAGTTCCTTATAGATGTACAGATCAGGGGAACTACCGGAGAAGGCTGGAAAGTCATTTACAAATATAACTGCAGGTCAGAATCTGATGGTGATGTGTGACTAGCAATCTCTAGACCTGCTGGAAAGAAGTACACCAGGCTGGAAATTGCCAAATATGCCTTAGGAATGTGTTTAAGGCATCTGCTCAGCAAAGAAAGTGAAGTAATCAGCTAAAATAGATAGCATCTATCATGGCATTTTTTTTTCCCTAGGAGGGTCGTTAAGAGGTTGAATGTGGATGGAGCCTCAATGGAATGCTTCCACGGTACATGAACCTACAGGAGACTTCAAAATCAAGAGCATTAAAGAAAACATAGTATAAGAAGGAAAATGTTTCCAAAAACCAAAAACCATGATAGCAGCTCCT
Source organism: Pedetes capensis (assembly GCA_007922755.1). Taxonomy (NCBI): domain Eukaryota; kingdom Metazoa; phylum Chordata; class Mammalia; order Rodentia; family Pedetidae; genus Pedetes; species Pedetes capensis. The sequence continues at coordinate 96,432 of VMDO01005825.1, read as the reverse complement.
TCACTCCTCCCACATTCCCCCCACCCTGCTGTAGTCATGAGGGAAGCATGGATCAACTCTATGGGTCTGGAAATGGATTATGTCATATTAGTCCTTGGGAAGAAAGGAGAGGAGGGAGAGCAAGAGGGGGAGTTGGCTGAAGTGCAAATTTCCCGGAGCCTTGAAAAGCAACTTAGTATGCTTTTCCAAAGTCCAAATCTCGCCAGATCACAAAGCTCTAAGGACTAGCACTGTTGTTGTTGTTGTTGTTGTTAGGTGCCATCATGTTGGAGTCAATTCATAGTGACCCTACGTTCAACAGAACAAAACACTCCCCAACACTGTGCCACACCCAGCACCATGTCAATGCCTCTCTGCTGTTCACAGGGTTTTCCATGGCTGATTGTTTCAGGAGTGGGTTGCCAGGTCATTCTTCCATTTTTTACTGTGCTGGGGATCAAACCCAGGGTCTCCGAGCACACAGAGTAAGCACTCTACCAATTAGGCTAAACCCTAGCCCAAGGACAAGTACTAAAAAGTACATAGTATGATTTGTAAAGCCCCAAAATGAAAAAGCACATGAAAAGTCAAGAGCAAAACACCCTTCAATTTGGTAAAGCAACAAAGGAGGCTGAAGGAAAGAAAAGTGCAATTTTCTAGCATCGCTCTTGTTCCTCACTCCAGCCCTTCACATGGTCCCTTGGAGAGTGACTACCAGATGCCGGCCAGGAGATGTTGTAATGGAAGTGAATGTGTGAATACTTGGGCCTGAAAAGAACAGATGTAAGTGGTACTGGGAGCACATAGTTGTTAATCCTCATGTCACGAGGATTTTAGCTTTTGTGAATTTGTTATTGAGGATTATTTGGGTACCTGTGAAGCTTTAAGAAAAGACATTATAACTTTTATAATTCTAAGAATCTTTCAAATAAATTCATTTTTTAAATTTCATGATATGTTAATAATACTTGTTCACTTTTAAAAAATATATAAATAGACATATGGTAATGTTTATTCACATTGATAATCCATAATCCCCTCCATAGAGTTAGAGCTGATTAGTATTATGAGTTTGGAATGTGTCCTTCCACAAGTGTTTCTGTATATTTACACATATGTGCATGCAAGCACATATACACATTTCTTTAAATTTGTAAACTTGAGATCAGCCCATGTCATTATTTGTGGTTCTGCCTTATTCCTTTTAAAAAACTGCAAATCATCTGGTAATGATATGCCATAGTTTAAATATTACTGGCTTAATTAATAGACAATCATATTGATTCCCATTTTCTCATATAAATGATTCTGTGATGAATGTCTTTGTTTACACAAATTTCGGCATATATTGAACATTTATGTATGACAGGAGACATTTCTGAAAGCCGAATTTCTTATCGTATGCATTAGAATTGCTATCTAGAATTGCTATTTTAATTTACTCTCAAGAATATATGAGAGTATCTCTTTCTCTGCACCATCAACAAAATTGTATATTATCTTTTACCTTTCTTACTTTTTCTTCTTTCTCTCTTTCTTTCTTTCTTTCTTTCTTTCTTTCTTTCTTTCTTTCTTTCTTTCTCCTTTTTCTTGTCTATCTGAGAGGCAAAACGTGGTCTGTTTTTGTTTGGCTCTGCCTTTCCCCATCATCAGTGCCTAAGGGCTAGTCTACATTACCCAGTGAGATTGAGTACCTTTTCAAATGTTAATTGGCCATTTATATTTTGTCTGTGAATTGCTTGTTTAATTACTTTTATTTATGTGGCTGTTGGGTTGTTTATCTTTTTTTCTTACAGGTTTATATGGGTTCTTTGTACATTAAGGCTGTTAACCCTTTCTCATGTATGGTAGTTATTTTACTGTAGACTTGAGACTTGTCTTTTATGTATTGTAACATCTGAAAACTATCTTTATAAAAGGTTTTCCATAGAGAAAACCAACCAACCATTTTTTAAAATTAGATCATTAAGTATTATTTTTAGATAGAATAAAATTTACCTTGTTTTCCTTGCATAGTTATATACATATAGCTACTTTTCCTGGTCAGTGAATAAATGAAAGGCAAGCCAGTGTTTACGAGTTGTGTCATGCTGTCTTTTTTTGATCAAAGTTAGCTTGCAATTACTTTGAGATTCCATCTTTTCTGACATTTTAGCCAGGCCCCACAGTTCACATGCTTGCCTTCAGGAATCATGTTGTTAACAGGTACTACGAACCTGTTAAGCTCAAAGCAGACAGGCCATCCAAAATTCGTTGAGACTCTCAATCCCTTTTGGACTGTTGTTTTTTTACCAGTGTGTACAGGACTTAAGTGGCATAAAATAGATGAACCTCAGCTGGGCACGGTGGCACACGCCTGTAATCCCAGCAACTCAGGAGGCAGAGGCAGGAGGATCGCAAATTTGAAACCAGAGGCAGTCTGCGTAATTTAGTGAGACCTTGTCTCAAAAAGTGAAAAAATGGGCTGGGAGTACAGCTCAGTGGTCCACCACGTGGAAAGCATGCAAGTGCAAGGCCCTGGGTTCAACCCCCAGTACCAAAAAAAAAAAAAAAAAAAAACCCTCCACTCTTCAAGAGAATCGTCTGTAGTTAAAAGAATAAAAATTCTGTGTCCCATTCCACCTCACACCCCACTGAACATGTCCAACTGGAACGGAATCTGTTGTTTAAAAAGTGCCAATATGTGCCACAGTTTTGTAGTTTGCTGTATAAGTGACAAAGCAAAGAGCTCATAATTAGCTGACATTTACAGATTACATACCCGGTACCCTTCACCAGGATTTCAGAGCCAAGTATGGATGTAAATAGATTTTCTTCATTCTCAAACACTGTGGATAATATTTGGCAAAACACTCAAATTCCCTGGCTCTCTTCCACATTTCCTATCTTCCCAAGGCTTAGGTCCCATATGGAAAAGCAAAAACGCTGAATTATTTAGAGGGCCTTGATTACCCAACTGGAGTACACACCATCTGTATGGTCACTGCACCACCTTGTGGCCATGCCTGTGAACTGCACATTCCATGTCAGCAGGCAACCTGACAAGATCCTCTTTGCTGAAATCTTGCTGAGTCCATTGCCTTCTCTTCTCTTCTTTTTCTCTTTCCAGTCACCAGATTGGAAAGGAAAGTCTATGCTAGCAAACACAGCTTACCCACTGTTTCCTTATCTGTCGATTTCTTTCAGAACGTGTGTGTGTGAATGTGCCTACGACACACATGCACACACTTTGTCAGAACTTCCCCAATGCCTGAATCCACTTTAAAGACTCAATCAGACATCCCGAAAGTCAGATAAGGAGACTTCTAGAATAAAATACTCTACAAAAGTGCTATTTCCTTGAACCATCTATATCACCTACCTTCAAATTGTTGTTGTTAGGTGCCGTCAAGTCAGTACCCAACTCATAGCGACCCTCATAGGGTTTGCAATGGCAACTGTTTCGGGATTGCCTTGGGAGTGGGTTGCCCGACCCCTCTCCCATTTTTGCGGTGCTGGGAATTGAACTCGAGACCTCAGAGACTGCAGCGCAGCGCTCTGCCAACTGAGTTAAATCCCAGTTACCTTCAAATCGCATCTCTATATTTGATTTGTAAAAAAAAATAAAAAATAAAAAACAATTGCTTGCCCCCTAATACTCAATAGCCCATGAAAAGCTACTAAGAAGCACAGCTAGCCACACACATTTGCTTCACCAGGTGAAATAACTCAAAGGTTCTCTTTAAAAATAACAGCAACAGCGGGGTGTGGTGATACACACCTGTAATCCCAGTGACTCCGGAGGCAGAGACAGGGGGATCGCAAGCTCGAGACCTGAGGCAGTCTGCATAATTTAGTGAGACCTTATCTCAAAAAAGTAAAAAAAAAAATGGGCTGGGGGTGCAGCTCAGTGGTCTAGCACTTGCAAAGCATGCAAGCGCAAGGCCCTGGGTTCAACCCCCAGTACTGCAAAAATAAACAAACAACGAATAAACAAACAAATAAATAACAGCAACAAGGTCTGGGGGCATAGCTCAGGGGTTGGGTGCTTGCCTAGCATAAACCCCACCACTACACACACACAAAGAAACAAATAAACAAAAATTAGCTTAAACACTGCAGAAAAAAATCACATAATCAAGTCAGTAAAATAGCATGTCTCTGAGAGATATGACAATATGTCATATTTAAAAGAAATTCAATCAAAGCGCACCAAGGTCAGTCACATCAAAAGAGCAACTACGACACACTCAAGCAAAGTTTATAAAAACAGGTCATCGTCATCTACCACACGGGAGTAAAGATCTTTTGCTAGCTTTTAAGCTTCAAAGAGTGAACGCTTGGCTAAGGCTGTTTTCCTAGCTCTGTGGTGTGTCAGATTGGCTAGGCTGAACTACTTATCCCAGAATTCCCTTTCCTGTGTATTTTGATTAGAGTGGTTCACAAGAGAGATTCTTGTGGAGATTTGGAGGGCAGAAGGGAAGCAAAAACCATTTAGCAGCTCACACATTGCTTTGCTTATCCACTCGCTCATCTTGTTGGTGTGAGAACACTAGGCCATCTTCCCTGTATCCGTCAGATTCAATTCCTGGGCCAAGGGTGTAGATGTTTAGTTCTGTGATGAGTGTTATGGCCCCTAGTGGACATCCATGACATCAAGATCAAGGCAACAAGTATGAGCACACCTTTCAGTTTATCCTTATGCGTTCAACAGTGTGCTTGCTTTCCATTCCTTTTCATCCACCTTCTCTTCCCAACTGGAAAATTCAAGCTTCAGCAATCAGACCCCAAACAACTACCATACAGAAAATACTTACCAGCTCCTATAACTGCATGATGTCAAATCTCTGAAGCAAACTCTTTCCAGAGAGATCTGCATCCACGTGCTTCTGCTTCTCTCACTCAACCCCTGATGGATGCAGCCAGATTACGGATGGGCCTCATACAAAGGAAACCTACCAGCCCATGAGCTGCCCTTGAACTTAGTTTTTCCAAAAAATATAATTCAATGAAGGCAGTCCTAATAAATTTCCCCACAGGAAAAGTTTAGTCCAAACACACATCTGGAGTGTCTGCTGTGGGCAAATCAGTAATGGTAGACAAATAATATCTTCAAAAAGGCACACTCTTACCGAAAAGAATGTATTTACAGCTCAGCAAACGAAACAAGGCAGGCACACAAAAACAAAATTTAGGGTAGTATGTGTATGTAGTAAGCTTTGTAAGAGAAGTTCAAAGTATGGCAAAATTAACTTCCCAACCAAGGACCTGATATCCAATTGTATAGAAATGACAGCAAACACTTTATTCTTCAGGATACAGTTAGTGCTGTCAAGGTTTTTTAAATGTATGGAAACCAGATAAGATGAGATCTTAAGCAGTCCCTTCATAAGCTGTTCATTGCTGGATGAGAGTCTTAGGGAAGGATTGCTGGTTTGGAGCTGCCTGAGGCCAGGTGTAGGACGCTGGCTTCTGTATACCTGGGCCTGTTAAGAAACAGGCTGAGTGGATGACTGAGTCACAGCACCTTCTGATGAAAGCGCCTGCCATAACCTCAAGAACTACCAGCTGAAGGACTGAGGTTAGATCACTGATAGTCCAGGGCTGCCTGTGGAGGAAAACCCAGAGCTGAAACCATGGAGGCCAGGGCTGCTGTATTTCCCTACAGGTGACCCTTAATTACAAAAGCCTTTTGTCAGCAGCATTCCTTTAAATACCTATCACTCACTCATTAGTTCATTCAGCAAACATATACCAAACACCTAAAATGTGCTTCCTCTCTCCCCTGACACCATGCCTCTTTGGCCATCTCCTTTTTGTCTTTCATGTCTCAATCTAAATGTCACCTCCTGGGGATGCCTTCCTTGTTCCCCTTAAGTATGTCCTCTCCACTACTTTGTGTTTGTCAGCTGGTGTTACCGTAGCCAAAAAACCAACCCAAACAAACTTTTGGGGGAAGAGATTTATTGGAAGCTCACAGTCAGAAGATCAGCCCATAATGGTGGTGGGACAGATGTGGCAGCTGCAAGATGCAGGACATTGTGGCAGATGGCCTTACATCTTTGTGAGCAGGAAAGAGAGAGACAGAGCTGAGCCATGGGTCTGGGGTAAAACCTCCAAAGTCCTACCTCCAGTGACATTACTTCTGCAAAGCTAAGGCTTACCTCCTAAATCCCACGACCTCCACAAATAGTGATACCAGCTGTGGACCAAACATTGAAGCATATGACCTTTGGGAGACAATTTATATTCAAATCATGACACCTTTTACCACTTTTCTCTATGTATTTCCTTCCTGGTCAAAGCATTAGAATCAACTAGTGAGATGTGTTATTGTTGTTGTTGTTTTGAGACTGAGTCTTGATATGTAGACCATTTTGACCTCCACTTCACAATCCTCCTGCCTTAGCCTCCCTCCCAAGTGCTGGAATTACAGGTTAGTGCCACCATGCTTGGCTACTGAGAGGTTTTGATGTATGTCACTCTCCAATGCTACATTGTAACCTCCACAAGAGCATGCATCATTTCTCCTTTATTCACATCTGGATACCCAGCCTGAGTACTGGCCCTGACAGGTAGTAGGTTAGGCATTCACCAGATATCTAGCAAATGAATGAATGGATGACCACAAGGCACAGTGTGAGGTGCTGGATCTACGAAGATGACTTGGACAGGTGATATGTCTGTCTTCTTGGAGTCAGCAATCTAGCAGGGAGGGCAAATAGGCAGCCATATGAATGAGTGAAGGAAGTGACCATAGACAGCCTAACTCCTTACCTCCCACAGTAGTGCTTGCTGCGATGCGGTTATCCAAAGTGAGCATAAATCTCAAAGAGGACCGCATCTCAGTCAGTTGCACAAAAGACTATTTACTGTGCTGGCATGAGTGCTGGGATGGCAATTGACATGGTGACGGTGACAGGAGCACAAAGGAGAGGGGACTAAATCCAGTTTGGAGAGGGTCACAGATGACTTGGCAAAAGGGATAGCACTACACACTGTGAAGAGGAGAAGAGGTTAATAGGCTGAGAGAGAGCGCGAGACATGCGTGCAGTAGAGAAGAGAAGGGTGATAGGGACAAGGGGTGAAGCCAGAGGTGAGAACTGGCATGAGAATGCAAATAGTGCCCCCGGCAGATTCTTGGAGTGTGAGTAATGACATAGGCAGGTCTGCGGGGCCAGGTCAGGAAGGGCCTTAATGGCATACTAAAGATTTAGGAATGGAGCCGCTGGGGTAGCCCATGCCAGTAACCCCAGTGACCCAGGAGGAGGAGGTAGGAGGATTCCAAGCTCAAGGCCAGAGGTAATCTGTGTCATGTAGCGAGACCTTAACTCAAGATTGAAAAAAATGGGTTAGGGGTGCAGCTCAGTGATAGAGCATTTGCAAAGCATGTATGAGGCCCTGGGTTCAACCTCCCAGCACTGGCCAAAAAAAAAAAATTTGGACTAGTGTTCCAAAAATACTTATCAAGTGTGCTGTAGTTGCAAAGATACCATTTTGTTGATTATCACTTAAAATGTAAGAAATAATGCTAACATGTGGCATCATTATTAAAGATAACTTTAGCTTTCAAAACAAAAACCAGAACATGTGCACTGACAACAGAATGGAGTACTAGGAGTTGTGGTTGTAGCAGAAAATGCAGAGGATATGGCTGCCTATATATATTCTATTCAACAGGACCCCACGGACATCTGTTAAATAGCAATTCCTGGTGTTAATGAGAATAAACATTTGCCATTGTTCTTATTCATAACAAAAGTGTCTGCCAACTTTAGACAGATGTTACAATGTCCAGTGTAGGACTCCGTGAAGGAGAATAAGAGAAATTTACAAAGCAAAAAATGGTAGAACTCTAGTTTCTGTAGGGACTCTGGGAAGAAGCACTTCTTTTTATTTATAGTGGCTTTGATTCCTGGGTAACTTATCTGGATACAATGAATACAGGGGGAGGAATGTAAAACATTACCAAGAAAAACAGTGTAGGTGTTCCATAAAAACATACTGAATGAATAAAACATATCAGTCAAAAATCACAATCAATGCTTCAGTGGTAGAAATGTTTGTCTCTATTAATCCATTCAAATTGCCAAGCACCAGAAGTCTGTTTTAAAATACTTTTCATATTTTAACTCATTTCATCATTATGACAAGTCTATAGGACACACATAATTAAAACTTCAACTCTGGAAATGAGGAGAGTAATGTCACCTCCTGGGGTTGACTTCCGTGTTCCCCTTAAGTACTACTCTTTGTGTTAGTCAGCTGGTGTTACTGTAGCCAAAAAAGGAGCAGCCACTTATCCCAAGTTATGTAGATAATAAGGGATGAATCCAGGGAAGTCGGCTACAGAGACTGTGCTCTTGACCACTGTAGGAATTCCAGAAAAAAATAATCTGATTTTGGTTGAAGATCAATAGACAATGGAACAGAGAGAGTGCAAAAGAAAAGTAGAAATGCTAGAAATCTTTTATTAAACATTAGAACAATGCCATGTGTCCACAATCCAGATCCAATCCAGAGACATGGGATCCAATCCAGAGATTGGATCTTAACTCTGCCACTAATACCCTGTGTGACCTTAAGTAAGTCACTTGCCCTCTCTAGTGCATCAAGGTAAACCTATAAAATGGCAGATGGGGAATGAAAATGAAAGTCAGACATGAATTTGCATACTGATGTTAGAGGTGAAAAAAGCTTTAAAATGATTTCAGATGATTTTAAAATAAGTTTTGCTGCTCCAGGTGTATCTCACCTACAAGTGTGGACAATATGTCTAATCTTCAACTTGCAGAAGTACAGACTTTTAGTGATGGTCTCTAATAAGAAATGTAACTTGTTATGTACAAGGGTACCGACTCAGACCACAGAGACCAAAACCACTCTTTTAAATATTAAAATCCTCCCAAATGCCCTAAAATTGAACCAGGAATTTTGACTGTGGCTGGGTACTGTGGAAAACACCTGTGATCTCAGTGACCTGGGAGGCCAAGGCAGGAGGATTGTGAAATGAAGGCCAGAGGCAACCAGCACAATTTAGTGAGACCCTGCCTCAAGAAAAAAAAAGAAAAAAAAGAAAAAGAAAGAAAGAAAAGTAAAGAAAAAGAAAAGAAAAGAAAAGAAAAAAAGAAAACCAGTAAAAAGGGGCTAGGGTGCAACTCAGTGGTAGAGAGTTTGCCTAGCATGCACACGCCCTGGGTTCAACCCCCTAGTACTGTAAAAAAAAAAAAAAAAAAAAAAAAAAGACTATGGAAAGCAAACCCCAGAACTATTAGTCAAAAATCCTGATACTAAGGGCCAAGGTTGTCTATTTCCACTTATGAGACTCTGAAGTATATTTATAGATCCAATTACATTGTGTTCAAGGGTCAGGGGATCCCAGGCTGCCTGTTCAAGGGCAAAGGTACCAAACAATTCTCTTCCAAGACTGTGTACTGAGTATGTATTGGACCAGGGACAAGTGCTGAGCAGGGTGGAGTCCCAGGAAACTGAGGAAAGTCAGGTACTTTCTGAGTATTTTTAATTAGAAAATAACCCACTGTTACTTATTGGAGCAGCTTGGAATGTTTTCCCAGCATGCCTATATCAGGAGTTCAGGGACCTCTGTCCCCACTGCTGCTCGGGAGTAAGCTTTTGTTATAGAAGAGCTCTAGTCAGTGTAAGGCCAAGGCCTTGGAGTGAACAAACCTGGATATGAAACCTGGGCCTGTCACTTACTAAGTGTGTGGCCCAAAATGCACATCATGGAACCTCAATTTACTTTTTCATATAGTAGGGCTATCATAAGACTTATCTGTCAGTGTTCTCAGAAAAATAGAATAAAACTTCTTTTAGAGGTACATCCATATAAAATATATACAGTTGATGGCAGGGAGTTGCTTTAATATATTACTTATTGCAGGGAAATTACATGTGGACATAGATTAAATGAGATTGGCTAAGATTTGATAAATACTAAAGTAGAATGATAAGGAAATGTGGAGGTTTGTTATGCTGTTGTTCTACTTTTCTCTAGATTTGGATCTCCCATAAACAATGTTTTAAATAATAAATACAATGAAGAGATTGAGCTCTGGAATTAGAACGAAGTTTGATCGTGAAATCTTAGGCAAATTCATCAATGGTTACTTGCTCTACTTGCTTGCTCCAATTGATTGGTGCTTTCTTTTGACTGGCCAAAGCTTTTGAGCTTTCTGTAAAACTCTAATAAGATGACAATTGGGCTATTTAAGATTTTATATAGCCTGTTAATGGCAATGATCCCTGCCTGATAAACTCCTCTTTCAGATTCACCATGCCTGGAACAATGAATAAAGAAATTTAGTTTGGAGTAAAGGTTCAAGTAGCGTGAGATTCAAGGGTGCCCCAGGAAGAGTGGGGTAGACTGTAGAGAGCTTTGGGCATCTGGCTGGGGAACAGGGATTTCTAGATGCGAACAGGGGGCAGCACCAAAACTCTCCAACGAGGGGAGTGCTGTGATCAGAACTATGATGTAGGGCAATAGATTTCCAATGTGTGTGAGCACATATAATCATTGGAGGTCTCACTGAGAAGGCAGAAATCTCTCACTTTACATCCTAGACAGCTTCCTTCAGAGTATGGGTAGTGGGGCCCAGGGAATATGCATTTTTAAATCACTGAGGAAGATTCTGTGGCCACAGGTGTATGGATGTTGAGAAACAGTTTTGGGAAGATGTGTCTTGGGAGCCAGAAAGGGGCTGAAGACAGGAGATTAGTTAAGAAGACATTGTGTCCCTCCAGGCAGGCAGCAGAGAAACCTGACCTAGAGGGAAGATGAAAGCACTGACCCCCTGCTAAGTTCCCAGGAGCTTATCGAGCATGTTTTTAGCAGCCCTGGGCACTAGGGAGGGCTGGAAAATTTGACCACTGTGGATGCCCGTTAGTGCCTATTATGTCAAACGCATTCTTGCTAAGTCCTATTTGCCTGGACTGGTCAGTGCTGAGGCTCCTTACCACCTCCCTACCTGTTCACTTTTGTGAGGCCTAAATGTATCCCTTTGATCAAATTCATGCTGTCCTTGCTATCTAATCTCAAGGGACTTCATGGACACATGATCCTGCTCTGAGTGACTCCAGGGATCAGAGCGTTCCTTCAGACTTGAGCATAAAAACACACTTTTGTGTTTCGGATTAATCCATGAAAAGGTCAGTTAGTACTGGCTGTAGTTGGTGATTAGGTCCTATCAAGCTAAGGCATAGAGCTCTGTTTTGAGACGTGACGGTTCCTTACAGGTCCTCCTAAGTCATATGAAATCCCATAGAACGTGATTAAATCACAAAAAAGCTGTTAAACTTTTCTTAGGCCCAGCCAGGCACCATTAAATCTGACCAAGATTAGTAAAGTCACAAGATTTAACCAGACTTAATGAAAGTCGAATTTATATTCAATGAGAGCTCAATGAGATTTGATGAGGATTATTGAACCTTATCCAGTCCTTAAGGCAACAAGATTGAAATTTAAAAATTCAAATGGGATAGAAGCAAACATTCTTTTTCTTTTCTTTCTTTTTTTTTTTTTTTAAGTGACGTGAGCTACCTGAATCCACATGGCTTGTGTGTCCCCTTCCCTGAGGGCCCTTCGTGACTGCTAATGTGATAAACTAGCATGTGCTATTAATGGGTTACTCTACCTCCTTCCTTCTAGGTGGCATATATGCATTTTGGTAGGGTCTTCTGGACATGTGTTTTTATCCAGAGATTTGGTGCATGGGAATTTCAGGCATCAGTCCAAACCTGAGACAGAGGTAGCTAACCTTTGGGGCCCTTTCAGATCTCATCAGGAAGACAGGGCTGTCATAGGGCACCACAGGGTGATGTTGGGTGGAGAAGTGGGTGGGGAAAGAAGAGGGTTAGAAGTGAGTCATCCTTGCCTAAGTGTGATAAAGTATGTCTCAAATCAGCTAGGGTTATCAGATAATGCATTTTTATTGCTGGAGAGTGTCTATGACTCACTTGGTATTTTGTGCATTAGATCTTTCAGAATACTTTCCTGTCACTGGCTACACTCAAAGCGTAGAGGTAATCGTCACAAAAGACCTTCATACATTGAATTACATAACGTTGGAAATATGCTTATTTTTAGAAAATCTTTTCTTAAAATTATTCACAGTAGGAAATATTCTACTTTTCGCTTATTTTCTTGTCAGTATTCTCAATCCTTGATCTCAGAGACAGACTTTACTGAACACATGGCAACTGAACAGATACCAGCCTTCATGACAGTGACAGGAATAATGATAAAGATCATATTATTAAACACATGTAAGGTTTACTGCATGTGAGGAGTATGCTAAATGCTTTACAAACAGTAACTCATTTAATTCTCATAGCAAACTTCTGAAGTTTGGGCTCTTATTTTCTCCATTTACAGGAAAAGAAACTGAATTGATGACTTTCTTAAGGTCACAGAGCTGGTGCTTGGTGGAGCTGGGATTCAAACCCAGGCAGTATGCAGCTAGCTATCTGGGGGACATGGAGGTCATACAGGTCATTTCACTTTTCATTTTACATACTTTTGTATTGATTTAATTTTTATAAGCACATGATCAAGCCCACATGCATACCCCAGGAACTGGTGGATATCAAGAAGTAGCTGGGACTACTGAACAACTGTTGAGGCTTTTATTTATACTCACTGACATAGCATTTGGCTTCAATCAGCTTCTCCCCATTCTTGGGCCTAATGGGGCCACTTTCTTGTAGCAGGTGCTCAATAAATGTTCTTTGTGGTATGGGGTTCTTGGAAAGTATGTTGTTTGAACCACACCTCTCTATTCTCTTCAACTCTGGGAAACTCCACTAAGATTTCAATATTTAGGAAATTTTGATTGCTCTCTAGCTCTGGAATTGACCAATTTCTTCTCCAAAGGCCAAGAAAATAAATAGGTTTTTCATGTTATAAAATCCGTGTTTCAACTACTCCTGCTGCCATAGCTTGGGAGTTGCCAGAGAAAATAGGTGAAGACATGGATGTACTGTGTTCCAATAAAACTTTATTTATAAAAGCAGACAGAGGGCTACATTTGGCCCCTGGTAGCAGTGTTTGGAGCCCTGCTCTAGCTGCTCAGAATAGTGCCATACAAACAGAGAAACAGCTGATTTGCTTCTTTTCAGGATGGTTTTCTCCTGTAGTTTTCAGGGAATTGTACGTTTGTGAAGATCTGAGTGAGGTACTCTGGCATTTTGGTGGTGTGGGTCAAATTCCTTTGACAATCCAAACTGTCAGATATCTTCCTTCTGGCCAGGTACAAGATTAGAATTCCAGGGTCCCTAGGATTACATTGGGAGCCAGCACACCCTGTGTTTCTTGTCAATGTTTTCTATACAACACCCAGTTTTTGTTTGTTTGCTTAGTTTAATCCCTAGTGAGAACAAGAGGGAAGGAGGTCCTGGCCCACTGCTAATGGCCACGTGTGCTAAAGGAATATCCTAATCTCACCCTTCCTAGCTTCCATGTGTGAAGAACAATGTTTTTAAGACAATGCCAGACAGTAATGGGTTGCACATCACCAATCAGGACAATTCCATGGTTCTCTTCTGTCTCAGCCATGGCGAAACTACAAGTATGTGGTGCTTTTACGCTTCTTTACACTCATCATCGAAGAAAATCATACCTCTCTTAGACTCCACCCCCTAAGCTAGGCCTGCTCTTACTTGGTTATAACTCCTGGGGAGGATCTTACAAGTCTTTGGGAACTGGACCAATTCATTGTATCTTTGTTATACCTCCTCTCTGGGCTCCAATAGCCTATTTCCTTAGCAGTCAACCATGATTTGGTTTCCTGAAGCAAAGTTCAGGTCTCGTATCTGCTCCCTGCATTGGCAAGAGTGTCTTGCATTCCATGGGTACCTATCTTCTTCATGAGAAAAGAGGACCCACCTTTATTTCCTAAATATTTCAGGTTCTTGGCCTCTATATTCTTATTCAAAATTCCTCCCAAGGAATGGGATCTTCATGCAATTGAGATCTTTGGCTACCCAATCTTTATTTTTTTGTGACACTAGGGGTAGAAGCAGAGTCTCACGCATGCTAAATTTACACACTACCACTGAGCTACACCACTAGTCCTGGTTGCTCAGTTATTGCTCAATAAAGAGTTTATGGGCAAAACCTCAAAAGTATAGACTACAAGCTGCCAAATTTGTATCTTTCTTCTCTCTAATGCCTTGGAACTGATCATATATATATATATATATATATATATATATATATATATATAGTTGTTGTTGTTAGGTGCCGTCGAGTCGGTATCTGACTCATAGCGATCCTCTGTACAATAGGGGAAACACTATTGTCAGTACTTCTCTACTGTTCATAGGGTATTCAATGGCAGATTGATTAATTGCCAGGTCCTTCTCCCAAGCCTACAGCTTCTGGTGTTCCCAGGTGGTCTCCCATCCAGGTACTAACCAGGCCTGACCCTCCTTAGCTTCCGAGATCTGACAGGATCAGATGCCACAGGGCTACAGCTGTAGGCATATATATATATATATATTTCATATGTATGGTTCATATATATATATATATATATATATATATATATATATATAGAGAGAGAGAGAGAGAGAGAGAGTCTCTTTGTAAAGGAGCAAGTGCCAATCATCCCTACTCATAGTCCTAATCACAAGAGTTTGGAAAAATATGCACATTGAATAAAATTAGAGCAGACTGTGATCAGGATTTTAAAAGCCAAAATGTTGATGCTTAGCTTTCCCCTTTCTCCTGTGGATAGAGGTGAGAGATAGGAAATTAAGAGTGATATTTTTCTTTCTGCATGCTCTTATGTACAAATGTGTCAGCTTTAATAATTTTTAAATTAAAATATGTATATCTCATTTATGTGGCAAACCTTGTCTTTCATGGACAGTTATGTTTTACTCAAATCATGGACTCTCCAAAAGAAGCACTCCAAATTAAGGATGTTTTTAGAATGAGAGATTAGAATGGGCAATCTTTTCTCAATACCTGGCTGTCAAGAGCAAAAGATAAAACTCCTAGTAAAAAAAATTTCTATTCCAGTCTATGATGTCACAGTGTGTAGTGGCTGCAAACCTTAAAATCACAAAATTACTCAGAACCTGTAATTTAAACTTTATTTCACATCTGTTGTTAAATTACACAAAATCAGTGAATGGTTTGTAAAGCTACACCATTGGACAGATGTTTGCAGTTGAAATCATGGGATTTATATGATGCTGACAAACATGTATATTTATAACATCCGCTATATACAATAATCAGTATAGACAGAGAAAATACACTTAATCTCTGCAAACCATGCACACCACAGCAATAACACAGACATTGTTTTCCATAACAAGCTTTTCCACTGGCTCAGGCTTCTTCCTGCTTCCCAACACTACCTGTCAGTTTTAAGAGGAAACATTTTTAATTAAAAACTAAAAAGAATTGAAATATCATAGCGATCTATGGAATATATTCAAAACACAATGTACACAAAATAGTTTCACTCTAAAACACTTTGACTTCCAGGTGTGGTTTTAAAAATTTCCTTCCAGTTTTGTAGGTTTTATAATTCCCAGGACTGCAATACTATCAGATAAAACAAAAAGCTAGAAATACTGATAAAACCCAGAGTCAAGAAAATCTCTTTTAAATCCAAATACTAGCTTCTTGTCCAGCTTGTGGCCATAATAGTACAGATGAAACCAGGTCATGCACATGGGCAAATTATACATGCTGTGACTTTATGGTCACACTTCTAAGTATGTCCCTCCTGAAAACGTAAATGCTACTTCCAGTCACCATATTTGATTGATAGCCAGGAGGCTAGAGTATGTTCTTACAAAAGTGTAGCAAAACTCATAAAATGGAAACTGCCCAGAATCATGGTACTTGACAGCACAGTGGGTACATAATTCTTTGTACTTTGCTCAATTCATCATTGATACCATACAAGTATTTTTGCATAGACTTGCACCACAGAATTACTCTCAGCTTGCATCTTATTGATAATTAACCTCACTGCAGAACACTCTTTACTTTTGCTCTTTCATAAATGAAAACCTGGTAGAAGGGTTAACCCAAAGTACCAAGGGGCAGCTTTTTGGTGTTATTGACTAACTCTGGCTACCATTTTCGTTTTTTGCTCTTATAATTGTCAACACAAGAAAGAAGTAATGGGCCAGAAATAGCCAGCCAAACTGGACACATTACAATAAAGGTGTACAAAAAGTAAATAACAGTTCACATTCAGGATCAATTCAATCTGATCAAGAATAACTTCAGCAATATGTTTAGACACATTATTCTGTTCAAGACTTTCTTGGTAAAGGACCTCACTACACAAACATTGATAAGACAACTCTATAGAAAGAAAGTCCTGACTTTAATCCAGGATTATATACCACAATAAATTCAGCAACACACCATTTAGATGATGGAGAAAGATTCTATAAATGGGTTCATTTGGAATGAGCACAACTCAGAGAAGCCTTAAAAATGAATGAGAAGCAGCGCCAAAAGGATTCCAGAACTGTTGAAATTACAGTGCCTGAAAGCATCTGGACGTTGGATCTTTACATTGGTATTCCATTTGGAAAAAATGTTTTGTTTAATATGAGATACACCCTGTTTAAAACCTTTAAACAGTAGAAGGTAGAAAAAGCTTAAAATTTTAAACATCTCTTAAATTACAAGATATGAGGCCTGTTCTTGAAAAGCCAATATTTTTTACATAAACCACCTAGGTTTGGGAAAGAAATTGTTTACTTTTTACAGTTGGGTAAAATTTATCATCAGTTGTTATTCTACTGAAATAGATTCCTTGTTAAAACCACAGGAAAATGGAAGGCTTTGTGTTTCTTTTAGCTATTTCATGCTTATACTTATGCTTACCCATGGAAAAAAGGTTTGCTTCCAAGATTGGGTTTTAGCAGTGTATCATGAATCATTTAAAGTCCATTTCTGAGCCATAAGATAAATGGTCACATCTTATGTTTTCTTTTTGTCTCCACATCTAATTTAAGAACTTCTTAAAATATCTAAACAGCAATTTCTGGTGAGTCTGGTTTGGCTTTTGGACTTCGTAAATAGTCCAACCAAAAAAAGACAATTTAATTATATGCTGAGATTTGTTTTGTCCACACACAGTATCACATTGAATTGAAAGGCAACTGTAAAGGCAACATCTAAACATTTTTTAACTTCCAAAATTAAGGAAGCAGGATGTGTTTGGACATTTTCATCTCTTAAGCCATGCCATCTTTTTGGTGGCGCTTTTTTGGGAGCAGTGTGCACAAGCTTTTTGGAGCCACTTAACGCCACTTCTCCACGCTGCCTATGTAGTCATTGGTGCCATTGCTGGTGTTGCTATCGCTTTGCTCCTGGCCCGGGCTCTGCTTCTGGCTTGCCCGGTTCTCCTTCTGCCCCAAAGTCTGACTCGAACTCTGAGTCAGGTTCTGAGGCAGATTGTGAATCTGATTCTGAGTCAGGTTCTGATTGGCATTGGGATTTGGGTTCTGACTTGGATTCTGGCTCTGGCCCTGACTCTGGCTCTGGAAATGGGTCTGAAGGAACCTTCCCTTCAGGAATTTGCGTTGTTCCTGACGCTTCTGCCTGGCCTCCTGATGCTCTTTCTGCCTCATGAACTGATACCTTTGCAAAAAGAGGTCTTTTGCGTAGCTATACAGCTCCATATCCAGAAAATTCAGTTGCTCAATACGCTTTTGGATTTCCTCATTGATCTCTACACTAGAGGCCCTAGTGGTATTATATTGGGTAAACGGCGAAATAAAGTTCATGTTGAAGGTCTTCTCAAACAAATACTGGGTCTTGCGCTGAAACTCAGTGAGGCCGAAGAATGCCATGTGCTTCAAGTTGGATTTGGCGCTTTCCAGAAGGACCTTGTTTCTTTGCTTTTCAGGCATGACAGAGAGGTTGTAGCAGCCCACTAAAGTCAGGTCAGAGAGCATGCGCACCTGGCGGTTGTTGGCCAGATTATACGGGCAGTCCATGAACTCTTTGAGGGGACAGCCAGACCAGTCGTCGCCAGTGTAGCAGCTGGGTAGCTCTTCAGAGGTTGGGGGTCTTCCGTCGCAGACGTGCAGGGATGCTTTCCATGTTGCCCCTCTCTGGACATGCCTCCACTCGCTCAAGTACCGGGACACTGGGTCTCGGAGGATGGTGATGTAGTGGAAGTTCCTATGGATGAAGCACAAAGACCAAGAGTCAGAGACATGGGTGACATAAACGCAGTCAGGGAGGAGCATGGCTTATGTGATGGTCACTGGCCAGGAAGGAAGGCAAAAGGGGGATGACAGGTATGTTGTAGCCTTTGTCCTGTAACTACTGCCATCCCCACTCTAGATGTCACTAGCCTGGCCACACAGCTAATTCCTTCACCCAATTCACTGGCACTCCAATGCCAGCAGGTATGGAAATGTTGGACTCAGGCCATTGGCCTTGCCATTCTTCGCTCTCACTCTTTCTCCTCCCATCTTTTTCTCTCTCTCCAACCAGTGACAAAGTCCTCCTAATGGTACCATTGGCTCGGTAGGCAACCATGTGATTTCGCCCTTACCACCATAAACGCCCATTAACATCGGAAGGAATGATTTATGGAAGTGAAATGGAGCTGATAAATGGAGCTCGAATGCTAATCTTTCTGATTGAATAGGCACAAACATTTTTCTACTATCCAGTCGAAGCTGGAAATCTTATTAAAAAAATACAGTCACACTGAAAGTGTTTGACACTTTACGATACTCTTGGTTCTGTTGTCATAGTGTCATGGTTCACATCTCATGGAAATGGGAGGAACAGACAGGCAGAGCAGCCCAGGGCCTCCAAAAATAAACACTGTGCTTAGTCATGGACCGAAATCGACAGGGTAGCTGCCAATGGTGTACACATTAGCAACTCCTTTCATTTCAACCTTCACTTATATAGTAATATTCCAAGGATAGGAAAGTTAACCCTAGCAGGTCCAAACATCCCTCTTCTTTACCCACTGAATGGACACATGGATATCAGCAACTGCGCCGGCTTTGCTGCATGGCTATCTTTCCTTCTGAGCTGCGAACACATCCAGTTCTTTGCTCACATCGCACACTAGCAAACACGTAAACCACCTGCTGACACACTCACGCCCATACACAGTGGGTGCACACACATCAAGGTCTGTGATGTGATCAGGCACACTCATGGACAGAAATGATGCAGTCATTATGCTTTCATGGGAAGCAAACTTACATTCACATGAAGTGCATGAAGGATGAGGTCACCAAAAGGGTATATTGTGGGAGAAAAACAACAGTAAATACTGAATATTGCCATTTAGTTTCTCAAAGGAAACTGAGGAATGGCTTGCATCTTTTCTGGTTTCTTCATTCCCACCGAATGGAATGGTAGATGGTTCCCTTGACACAGTCCAGGAGCCAGAGAGAAGCTTGTCAACCTCTTGGCTCACTGAATATTCTCTGAGGAAATATTTCCCCCAACCTAGGGGCTCCCGCATCTCAGGCCTTAATGCTTCTGCCCCATGTGCTTCAGCTTTCAGCTGCTTGACATGATCCTCCTTATTTGACTGAAAAATTCCACTCATCCTTCAAGTCTCGGTTCAAGTACCACCTATTTTTCAAGAAAATGGTCCCTACCCCTTGCTGCTGGCAACACTTCTCACTCTGTCTTGCCATTGTTGTTATGTTAGGTGCCGTCGAGTAGTGTCCGACTCATAGCGACCCTCATAGGGTTTTCAATGTCAGATTATATCGGAATTGCCTTGAGAGTGGATTGCCACGTCCTTCCCCCACTGTCTTGCCATAGCACATCCATATTTAGTCTGTAAGGCAATTTCAATCATGGATCACAATTACTTGTTTGCATTTCCACTTAAACTGTGTTCTAGAACAAGGGTTCGGTCCCATATTTCTTTTCTTTTCTTTCTTTCTTTTTCTTTCTTTTTTTTTTTTTTTTTGTGGTACTGGGGGTTGAACCCAGGGCCTCACACCTCACACTTGCATGCTTTGCAAGTGCTGGGCCACTGAGCTGCCATCTCCAGCCCTGTTTTTGTTTTTTTTTTTTTTTTTTTCTTTTTGAGACAGGGTCTTGTTAAATTATACAACCTGCCTCCACCTCCCGAGTCTTTGGGATTACAGGTGTGTGCCACCATGGCCGGCTGTGGTCCCATATTTCTATAACCCTTGTCTCATCCATTCCAGGTTTGTATTTTAGCTTTTGCTCCTAGCTCAAAGAAGAATCTCAGGGACTCCTTTAACTGCTTATTTAGCATCATCTTTTTCCTTTCTTTTTTCTTCTCTTTTCTTTCTCCTTCTTTCTTTCTTTCTCTCTCTTTCTTTCTTTCTTTCTTTCTTTCTCTCTTTCCCTTCCTTCCCTCCCTCCCTCCCTCCCTTCCTTCCTTCCTTCCTTCCTCTTTCCTTCCCTCCCTGTCTCCTTTTCTCTTTCTTCTTTCCTGCTTTCTTTTCTTTTGTCTGCCTGTCCTTCCTTCCTTCCTTCTTTCCTTCCTTCCTTCCTGCATTCCTTCCTGCAGTTCTGGGATGGAACCCAGGGCCTTGTGCATGCTAGGCAAGCATTCTACCACTGAGCTACATCCCTTATTTAATAAACTATTCCATGGAAGAGGAAGGAGAAGACTGAGGATATACCTCATCACAGAAAAATTTTGGATGATATCCTAAGTGCCTTTTAAGTATCATGGAAAGTGTTTTTAAATTACAATATACGTTTTTCTGGAATAAACAAGTTTTGGAACAGAAACATCTGGGAGTGAGGGTGAAAGGAGAGTCAAGAGCGCCTTCACTGATCTCGTACTTTTCCTAGGCCCTGACCTTGCGCTGGTGCCACTAACCCCAGTCTCTGTAAGGACCCACTGCTAAAGAGTAGCAGCTTCTGTTCTCCAGTAGCCATATAGGCTCTCTGCTTCCACCCCTTGTTTTGGTATTCATTCATTCTTTCTTTCATTCATTATGTATGTATTTATGAAGTCTTTATGCTAGGCTCGAGGCAATAGTTTAGCGGCAATTAGTCTGATTACTTGGGAAAGAAAGAAATTTCTTTAGCCCAGTGACACATTTGGATTAACCTTTTAACCAGCTTTTCCTGGCATTCATTGTAATGGGGGACAGATGAGTGTTTTAAACTCCCATAATAGAGTCACCTTCATGCTTAGCTGATAGTCCTTCTGCCCTAATTTGTTTTGCTGACTTAAGCCTACAGTGACATCTTCTGGCAAATTTTTGAGTGCACCACACTGCAAGTCTGAGTGTCTCCTTCCTAAAACACTCATCCTTTCCTTTCAGACCTGTTAGAACCAACCACCAGAGTTAGTGTCAGAATTGAGGTTTTCTGAATGCCACCTGCAGATGCAGAAAGCGAAAAGGCAATGCGGAGAGACAGAGACAGACATTCAGAGAGTCCCTCATGATACGGATCTGTAGATCCAGTCCACTATCCACTTAAAGTTCGCTTAGTGTGGGTATGAAACAAGGCTGGGGGCAATGTGGGCAGTCTCTGTCTCTATGCTGTAAGCTGATTCCTCAGCAGAGGCATTAGAGACACACGCATGCACACACTGCCCTGGTGATAACAACTGCCTAGACTCAGGTGACAAGAACTGGAGATTCCATGAGTATTAACAGGCCCCCTTCTTGCCTCAGAGGGAAGAGGTGGTAGGAACCAGGCAAGAAGCAGTCTTCCCACCAGAGCAACTGAGGATGTGAAAGCCCAATTTGATGGGAACAGGACTGGGGAGGCAGACAGACCTAGAAATATGGACAGTTCTGTTCTGGGGCAGAGGCATTTTGTTAATAGAAAATTTAAAAGAGGACCCAGAAAGGAACTTCAAGGATAATTTTTTTTACAGTTAGAAAAAGAAGGGTGAACAGGCTGGGGATTTAGGCTGGCGTGGGGAGAAGGGAGATGGAAAGACAAAAGGAGAGAGGTAGGCTTTCTGTGACAGAAATTAGAAAGCAGCCAGGTCCAGGTCCAGCCGTGAAGGTTTCCAAACACCTACATTTACACTTCTGTGTTAGAGGTCAGGAAGCAGGCAGGTCTAGCACTGATGCTGTTGGCATCTGTGAACATCTGTGAACAACTGCAAGTGCAGTCAACTGTGAACACTTCTGGGCATTTGTGGACATATGTGGGCATCTGGACACTGCAAACATCGCACACATCTCTGGACACTGCGAACTCTAGACTCTGCTGAGAACGGCGAACACTGCAAACGACACAAGTTGCTTACACCTGCCAAGAGCTGTGGGCGCTGCCTCAAGGGGTGGGGCTTTTGGGCTTTGAAGTCCCTATCTCATTAAGGGGACAGATATTCTCCCCCTCTTTTTGATCTTCATGCATGTTATGTTTTATCCACCTTTCTTCTTCGGCTGGCCTTCTCAGGCTGTACAACAGGTTTGCCTCCATATTGCAGGAGAGGTCCTGCCTCAAAGGAGAATCCCCCTTCCTACCCCAGCCATGGAGGTACCTGCTGCCTTCATATGCAAAAAGGCACTAGTGCCCATGGCCAGGCCACTTGTAAAGGGGTGACTGGCTACAGACCATGCCATTTGTAAAAGGGTATTATCTATCAGCAATCCTGCTGCTCACAAAGGATATTATCTACTAGGGCAGTACTGACCACCAGATCAAGGCATCCATCTCATACGAAGCTGGCATTGATATTGATGTCTCAAAAGGTGCTGGGGAAGCAGATGGCTGTAGAGGGTCCCTTTCTTCCTGCCTACCATCCCTTACCAGCAGATCTCTGGGGAGAGGTTTGAGGTGTATATGCTAAGTAGAGTTGAATGGACACTCAGAGGGCAATCTGGGTTTAAGATACAAACAAGGAGTGGTCAACAAAAAGTGGTAGTTCTAGACCATAAGGGCCTACTTAGGGATCTGCTTTTAACTCCAAGTGTATGGTTTCAGACACTTAAAGACAACATTTGTCCACCCTTAAGCTTTCTCTTCCTTATGCTAAATATAGTTTGCAACTATACTTCTCTACACTACTACAAGGTTCATCACTATTCTGTTGTTTGCCTCTGAATATATCTCATTTTATTGGGACATGGCCCTCAAGGCATGACTTGGCCCGTGAGAAGAAAGAACAGCTTATCATCATCTACCTCATCTTGGCACCATTCCTCTTCCTGTGGCCTCAGATCACATGACCCTTTTGGCAGCAATGCTACACCAGTGACTCACAGTAAGCCAAATGGTTCCATTTCATATATACGCCATTTTGAAACATTGTCCTGGACTAAGCCAGGTCACTTGTGACCCTGCTTAATTTCTTCTTGTTAGAGGAAGTCTAAGCCTGTCAAGGTGGATGTGGATTCTGATTTTATCCTCCAATATCTTCATCATACTTTCTTGTTATTGTTGTTAATGCCTGTATCCAGGTATTGATCAAAACAGAACAAGATGCACATGCGAACAGGTCTGTGATAGTTGCTAGAAACCTCCCTTCAGGTTGATATCAACCTGAAGAGTGCTATGGAGTGCAGTGATTTTATTTTAAATGAGTAAGGCAAGGTCAACCCCAGGAAAAGTACAGACAGCAAGTGTCAGTTAGTAGTAATTGGATAGGATTATCTTGTGACCAGATGTGTCACTTAATTAAAATGACCAGGTTTCACATTGTGAAATTGGACTCCTGACTCTATCAGTTACCAGGGTCAATTGAATGACTGATTGTTTAGTGCATCTGTATGACCACAGTGCCACTAGTGGCACAACAACAGTGCAAGGCTGGCCACCTTCTAGTGCATTATGGCTCTCCATGTGGCCTTGGACTGACCCAGTCTTCCATCCTTCTTCTTTTCTTTTGTTTTCTTTTCTCTTTCCTTTTCCTTTTCTTTCTCCTTCCTTCCTTCCTTCCTTCCTTCCTTCCTTCCTTCCTTCCTTTTCTTTTCTTTCTTTCTATTTGCAGTCCTTGGGGGTTGAACCAAGGGTCTCATACATACTTTGCAAGCACTCTACCACTGAACTGCACCACCAGCCCATTTTTAATTTTTTTTTTGTTTTCTTTTGTTTTGAGTCAGGGTCTTGCTAAATTACATAGGCTGCCTCTGGCTTCCAACTCATGATCTTCCTGCCTCCGCCTCTAGAGTCACTGGGATTACAGATCTGTGCCACCACACTCAGCTTTGCTTCTACCTTTGAAGATTAACTGTAGAGTATGTGAGGAATGCAATATCCTGAGATAGGGAGGGACTGCCCGAAACAGCTGGCCTTGGTCCTGTCTTTTCCTTGGGAACAGAACATCTGGAGTTAGGGAGGAATTTCCCAGGACAGCCCAGGCTTTGTTTCTCTCTCCCCTAGAAGCATGATGCCCTTCAAAGCGTTGCCCAGTGAGACATATTTCCCCTGAGATCTGAAGTCCAGGGCTGTGTTTCAGGGTCCCTCAGCTGTGGTGCAAGTGGGACATGTACCCTTGAGACTCCATCAGCCTCAAGCAGCCTTCTTAGGGATTCTGACTGTGTTTGTCCCTTGTTGACTGTGTAACTAATAAATTCACTTCACTCATCTTGTGTAGTAGTGTGTTCTATTTCACTGGGATCACACACGTGGGAAACCAGTGCACAGTGAATCTGCTTCACATCTACAAGTCTGGACCCACTTTTCCTTGTCACTGATAAGCAATTATGGAAACAATGGTTATGGAAGAATTGTCCAAGCAAGAAACCTAGGGGCCATCCTTGACTCCTATTTCTCTGTCACTATTAGCATCTAAACATTCCCCTAAGCCCTGCAGATTGTAGATCTTAGTAGCTCTCAAATCCATCCTTTCTGTCAACGCCTGGGGACAAGCCATTGTCATTTCTCTAGTAGGTCACTGTAGCAGTGTCCCAGCCTACTTCTGGGCCTCCAGTCCCATGCCACTTCCACAGCAGTACAGGGCACACATCTGACCTGACATTTCCTAGTTAAGCCCACTCAACAACCCTCTTTAAAGGATGACATGATCTTCCAGCTTCTCCACATGTTAGCCTTGTGTGAACCAGTAACCTCTTTATTCCCTATTCATTCTAATATCCAGTGAGCTCCTTCTATTCAAGTCTTTCTCAACTGTGAGTGATCTTGCATCCCCCAATCCTCCCAACTCAGAGACATTTGGCAATAGCTGGAGACACTTTGGTTGTCACAACTTGGAGGAAAGGTTGCTATTAGCACCTAGTGCATTGAGCCTCGAGATGCTAAGCATTTTCTAATGCCTAGCCCCACACCCAGCAAAGGATTGTTCAGTCCCAAAATGTCAATAGCCAAGTTCAGAAACTGTGCTCTGTATTCCACCTTCCAGTGACATAAAAATACTCTTGATTTTCCAGGTTCATCTCAGGCATTGACCCCATAAGCTCTCTCTACCTTTGTATTTGGAGCACCCATTCTTTCAATGGTGACTATTTGTCCTTTATAGGTTACCTGTGAAACTACTTCAAAATTCTACTCAAGGGCTGTCTCCTCCATGAAACCTACCTGCACTCTTCCTAGGGCAAAAAAGCATCCCTGTCTCTGCCCTGATTGTCCTGGTACTCTCCTACTGTAACATTTATCACAGAATGCTATGATTTTCTTGGGATTTTTTTCTCCCCCACTGGACTGTGGGCTCAAGGAAGTGGGATCCATGTACCATTTATCAGTGTAAGCTCCCCTGAGCGTGGCATGATGTTTGACATAAAGTAAGTGATTAATAAAAAATTATTGAATGAATGCAGCAGAAGCAGCAGAGCTTAGGATGAGCTAAGAGGAAAATGCATATTTTATTCTTTGATAAGGAAAAGCCACTAGATGTCACTATTAAATAACAGATACACCATTTTATAGCTGTGATGGCGCATTTTAAGGAGATCTAGTTGAGTCTAGCTATTGTATCTGACTTTTTGTTGAACCAACCTTGCGTCCATGGAATGAAATCCTCTTGTTCATGGTGTATGATCTTTTATATGTGTTGCTGTATTTGGTTTTAAGTATTTTATTCAGGATTTTTGAAGCTTGTTCATTTTAGACAGGGTCTCACTAAGTTGCCTAGGCAGTCTTGAATTTGCAATCCTCCTGCCTCAGGCTCCAGAATAGTTAGGATTACAGGCATGCGCTGTCACACTTAGCTAGGTGTGTATTTTTAGTAGACCCTGTCATTGTGCCTGTTAATTCCCTAAGATGGCACATTCAACCAGGCCAGAAAGAACTCACTAATCCTCACAATGGGAAAATATTTGGCTTCTGAGAAAGGACATCTCCTTACACCAACCAGAAGCTGGCCTGGCATTTATACATTTATTGCCAACACTCCCATGTATCATATACTATTTTCATTATGTCTTTTTCCCTTCTTTCTCTAGCACCCATGTGCATGGCTCCCCCTTCCCTCGGGCCTGGCAACTTCTCTAAGGTACTTTTTTCCTCTAGAAGCTGTTGAATGTTCTGTTTTCTGGCTTTTTTTTTTTTACCTTCCCCTGGGAACAGAAACATCTTTATGCAGATTCACTCAGGAAACCCAATTTATTTCTATTTCCTTTGCAGGTTTACCTAAGCTTCTCTGGGTGCCTCAGTCCTCTCTGCAATCATTTCTTAAGGGTGTACTACTTTTAATAAACCTTTTCTACACTCTTCTACTGTAAAAGGAAAAAAAAAAAGAAATGGTGATGCGGAGAGGGATGATATGACTCAG
The DNA here is from genome assembly GCA_007922755.1 of Pedetes capensis. NCBI lineage: Eukaryota > Metazoa > Chordata > Mammalia > Rodentia > Pedetidae > Pedetes > Pedetes capensis. Next base: position 69,805 of record VMDO01005825.1, on the reverse strand, counting down.
GGTCACATTTCCAATTAAAGTAATGGTGTTCAAACTTGAATTCAGTTTTCTCTGACTCCAGAAACTGTATTCTTCCCATCCCTGTTCTGGACACGAACCCAGGACCTCTGGCTCTCAAAACAAACTACAGAAGTGATTCTCAAAGTGATGCTCCAGAACCAGCAGCATCAGCATCATCTAGAAACTTGCTAGAAATGCACATTCTTGAGTCCACTTAAGTGAACCAGAAACAGCCTTGGGACTTGGCAATTTGTTTTTTACAAGCTCTCCTGGAAATTCTGGTGCACACCTGGACATTGGTGAGAACGCTTGTCCCACGCATGTGGCTTCAGAGATCAGGCATCTCTCAAAGATCCTAGGACGTACCCAGAGCATGGGAAACCAAGTACACTCCCAAGAGCAAGCCCTGACTGCTCCTGGCACTGCTTGGAGAAACCCTGGGTATGCTCATTTCTGTCAACACAAAGTCCAAGCAACTTTGCCTGGCCAAAGTTCTGAGGACTGCACTATAAACATTTATTTTCCTTTGAGGCCACCAGTTCGCAAAAGGCCGTGATAAGGTTCTCCCTACACTACTCAATGGGGAAATACATATCAAAGCAATTTTTTATGGAAGAAGGCAAGAAAACTTGTAGCAGTTAAGGTCATAGGACTGATCAATAAAAAGTTAATTTGAGAAATTCCTAGCCCAAATCAATAGAAATGAACACTTATTTTACCTGTAACTTAGCTTGGATTCTTTTTTTTTTAAATTCAGCCTTGCACATCTTGTTCCTGGAGTAATGACAAGTAGCAGAAAAATAAGAACTTGGCTTGGTGGTCCTAAGTAAACTCTGCAGACAATGAGGACAGGCAGTGTCTATGCCACTGAGTCATTAAGGCTGAAGATCTGGCCTCCATCCTAAGCAAATAATGTCTAAAGCAACAGCACGGATCTTCCCATTGCATGTAAATAAGGCAGTCAGAACAAGGAGGATGGCTTTCAGATGAAGCAACATTGATATGTGAACAGAGATTAAAGTATAGTAAATGGAACTGAAAGCAAATATTCCTCTGATGGGACCACATTCTTCCATCCCTGGAGTTACTGTTTTAACTGATTATGTTGTGTGGCTCATATACTGGCAGTCTCCATGAAGGGTTCCATAAATGCTCTGATTGGCAGTGGCAGCAGCCTCATAAAAGAAGTGTGGGGCTTTGCAAGGGGACTACTTTGAAGCAAATGGATGCTCATTCAGATGTGCTGGCTTTGGTATATTTGACATAACAGTCTTATGGTTTAGTAGTCATGCTTTGTCTGTGAGTAGAGTGAGCCTCACATTTGGGGATAGTGGGCTACACAGAGCAGTGACATCCATGATTTCACTTGATTATTTTCCCATTACTAGGAAGATATAAGTGATCCCGATGCTGAATCTCTCCTTTTTCCCTTCAAGCTAATTCTCTGGGTTCATCACTCAGGCAGGCTCTCCAGGAAAGGTGAGGCAGGACCAATAGCAGATCTACAAAATGACTAAGGCACTCACTGGTCATCAGGGATTAACTCATCTGCTTAGCAGGGCACAACCATTCCAAGCAGAACACCCAGTGGATGCAAAACCAACTCGGAAGAGGCTGAAGGTCCTGTTCCCCACCAAACAAGCTACAGTTATGTGCTGCATAACAATATTTCTAGCAAAGATGCAACATATATATGATCATGGTTCCATAAGATTATAATACAGCCTAGGTGTAGTGGACTCTTCCATCTAGCACATTCCAGCATGCTTACACAAAAACAAAAATGCTTAATGGCATATATCTCAAGATATTTCCCAGTCCTTAAGCAAAGCATGACTGTATTCAGTTCCCTTTGCTAAGGTTTTTTGCTATTTTTCACACCTCATTGAAAGGAAAAGTTCTGTGTACATAAAATAACATCTTAATGAATTGATTTTCCCTCTCTAGTTAATTAAAAGTGAATCTATTTGTGTGTGTTTTGGGAACCACTCAATGGAGTACAAATGGGCTGTCCTTAAGCAGAAGGAATTTTTGTGTTTTCTTCTCTTTCTTTACAAAGCAGGCAAGTGATTTTTTTTATGGGTGAGAAAGACATCTAATATATCTAAACTCAAATTCAAGGTGGAATTCTTCACACATTCAGTCATGGCAATATTTATTTCTTTTAGAGAGAAATCACTCCCCTCTTTCCCAAAGCTGAGTAGGTTCTGAAGTACATAAATTTTAAACGCTTTTGCAAACAGTGAGAGAGCAGAGTTCTTTAACAAGATGTGAAATTCCAAGCTTTATGACCCGTAATCACCAGCCTTTACGAAGGATCCATTCAATTGCTTGGCATTATGAAAAGTTTTGCAGCTTACACTGCCCTTCCCAAATTTTTTTGTGTGTTCTAAAATTATTTTGTGAGTCTTGGTTCATTAATACTCAGGGTGTTTTGAGGTGAAAGGAACCTTTAGAGCAAAACACCTTCAATGTGCGCAGGAGGTGGATGGGGTCCCATGAAGGGATATAGTTTGCCCAAGTCACATGCAGACCAGTTTTGCCTCGGATTAACAAACTCAGGCTTCCTGACTTCCTTTCCAGGAACTCCTCTCTCCCCGCATGGTCAGCACACTGTCAGCACACTGAGTATTTCTATGTGTCATCCCCTACCAAATTGCCACTCCATGAGAGTGGGCATCTGGAACAGCAAGGGATAGAGGTTGGATCTTTTCCTTCCTACAACCCTGAAACAAGAGTAGGCAGAAGTGAGAAGTGGTAAGCCAAATACCAGGGGACAGGAGGAGACTAGAAAAACATCTCAGTGCTCCCACTGCGACTATTAAGGTTAATGTCTTGTTCTTTGATTATCTTTCCTAGAATCTCTTGACCTGAGAATCCCAGTTCTGGCATGCAAACCTAGGATTGTGCCCGGTCTTTTTATTGACCAGTACATCCACTATGAAATACTGCTCATTCCAGGCCTCAGCTAGGAAGTAATGAAACTGGTACTTTTTATGACATCTGATTCAGGAATGAGCATGGGCAAAGAGGGGTCCTTTAAGCCCTGGAGGTGAGGGCCTTGGCCTTGGATTATAAGGTAAATGCTGAATCAGTCATGGCCACACAACTCTGTGTGACTTAGAAGTTGCCATAATTAGAGCTGCAGGCATAATAAGGCAGCCATATGCATATGGGTGCCTGCTTTCCAAGAGCTTAGAATTTAGCTGGAGAGAGAGAATCACAACTCAGTGGAGGGAAGAAGTAAAGGGGGGCTATAGTTAAGTGTTAATTTTATCATCAGGAGAGTAAGGACAAAACGACTCGGGGAGGAGAGAGTTTACTGTGTACTATGGTCATCAATGGGAGAAGGACCCAGCAACCCACTCCCCCCAAAAATCTGCCATTGTAAACCCTAAGAATAGCAGAGAAGCAGTAATAGTACTGTTTCGCCTGTTGTACATAGGGTCGATATGAGTCAGACACCGACTTGATGGCAGCTAACAAGAACAACAACAACATGGTCATCAAGGAAGGTTTCCAGGTAGAGGGGGGAAACGAAGAAGGGGAAGAAGAGAGAGGGAAGGTAGAGGAGGAGGAGAAATTTGACTGGGTCTTAAAGACTAGAAAGAGTTTGATTGTGGTAGTGGGAGACCGTTTATTGTGGGGAGCTGGAGGCATTCTGGCATAAGCAAACTGCACAATAGAGAGGATGCCAATAAATGTTATGATTTAATGGAGGCCAGGCACTGTGTTGTCTATAGCTGTACCACTCTGGTGTCTCATCCCATCTGATCTCAGAAGCTAAGCAGGGCTGGGCCTGGTTAGTACTTGGACGCAAGCCCTCCTGGGAATACCAGGTGCTGTAGGCTTGGGAAAAGGACATAGTAGCCCACTCTTGAAACAGTTAGCCATCAAAACCCTATGAATATCAGAGAAGCACTGACATAGTGCCTGGCATGGCACAGTGCTAGGGAGTGTTTTGTTGTGCTGTGCATTGGGTCGCTACGAGATGGACTCAACTTGATGGCACCTAACAGCAACAACAACAGGAAGAACAACAACAACAGCAACAACAAGGCACTGTGCTAGATGCTTTTTCACACAACCTCTTCAATAGATGCTAATGCATTCATTTAGGAATGTTGTATATAGTGAATAAGGCACATATTCTAGAGCTGCTATTAAGCTCTTGAAATGTGGCTAGTCTGAACTGAGAAGTGCTTTAACATGCTTTCAAGCATACTAAGATTTCCAAGACTTGGAGACAGAATAGCTTATTAATTAAGTATTTATACTGATTATATGTTCTAACTGTTGTGTTTTGGATATATTACATGACATATTTTTCAGATTAATTTTATCTGTATATATTTTCATTTTTAATGTGAGTACTAGAAGACTTGAGATTACATATGTGACTTGTTTTGGATCTTTATTGGACAATGCTCATGTAGAGCCAGAAGGCCTGGGTTCAAGTTCCAGCTCTGGTGTTTACTAGCTGCCTCATCTGGGGAAAATCACTTCTGTGTGCTTCTGCTTTTCTCATTTAGAATGTGTGGGGAAAAAAATCACAGGATCTTTATGAAGATAAAATGGGGTACTATATATAAGGTTCTTAGAAACATGATTGTAACGTAACACTGAACAAATGTTTCTTACTATTATTGCTACTGCTGTTGTTATTACACAGATGAGGATATTCAGCAAGAAAGTGTTATTCAGCCCTACTAAAAGCACAGGTCTAGTTAGCCCCTGGCAGGTCTGTAAAAATCCTGAGGCCAAACTCATGCCCCCTGCCCTTGAAGGCACCGATTTGGTCTTTGTAGTGCACTAGCAGAGTGTCTGGGTCTCTGGCTTGTGTGTTCTCACCCACTGGTTATTCAACTTCACTTGGGCCTGGGCATGGCCTGGTGAGAGCAGAATATGTCAAGTAGGAAGCAGTTGGCTATGCTCAGGATGTGAACGGGAAGGCCCAAGTCTGCAGTGTTTGTGGGTCCCTTACAGAGCCTTTGGGATGCCCGGGCCCCTCAGAGCTTTGCGGCTTGAGCAGGGAGGTGCAGCTGGTGGCCATTTTAGCCCAGGCTTCCCATTCCACAGAGGTGGAAACCAGATATCCACTCCCTTGCCAGCGTCAGATTGTGAGAAATGCAGAGCCACGTGGAATCATTTCTTTAGGGACCTCCACAGAGACATGGAATCAAGTAACAGGCCTTTTTTCCCATGGTAGGCAGTCAATAAATATGATTTAAGGTGATTTTGAGCCAGCTGTAACCAGTCTCATTCATTCACCTAGGCCTGCTCTACATGTGCTGTCTGCCAGGCAGGCAAGTCCAGTGTGCTTTGCAGAAATTGTCAGAGGAAACCCAGTCAGGAAAAACGCCTGCTCTCAGCATTGTGTTATTTTCCAGAACAGCACAGGGGGAAAGTTTCCCTTAAATGAAGGCTGCCCTTCTTGAGCCTTGGGTTGATTTTAACGAGGTCTAATATTGTTTTAAGGTGCTGAGAGAAATGAAGTGCAAACCCTGGCTTTGTGGGGGAAGCAGACTTTCTTAACCATTTAAACTGTAAATAATTGGAGCCATTCAGAATTTCAAAGGCCAGCGGGGTCATGCCTTCTTTCCCCTGAGAGCTTTTCTTCAAGTATTCGGGTTGCAAAAGGTATAATTACCGAAGAATGTGTGTGTGGAAGTGAGTATTATATACAGTAACAGGCACTACGTTGTGTCTTTATAATCATAATACTGGGGTTAAAAACCTCATTAATCCACCATCCAATCTCTCTGCCCAACCATCTGATGTCATGCTGGGATGAGTACAGAGGGAGGGCACTGAGCACATGAAGGCCCCGCTTGAACAGAAGAAACTATATCGAAGGGTATGTTAGTGCTAGAATCCTGTAATAGCCTGTAGCCATGCCACTGTGGTGGGGGTGGGGGCTGGGATTTAGCTCAGTTGGTAGAGTGCTGCTCTGCAGTCTCTGAGGTCCTGAGTTCGATTCCCAGCACCGCAAAATGGGAGAAGGACGTGGCAACCCACTCCCAAGGCAATCCCGAAACAGTCAGCCATTGAACACCCTATGAGGGTCGCTATGAGTCAGATACCGACTCCACGGCACCTAACTACAACAACAACTGCTTGGTAGAAACTCATTTATTTCCCACTGCAAGATCTGAAATCCTTAAAGAGGACTTGAAGCCAATGCTCACACTTGGAGAGAGCCTGACCCTGACTTCCCACCTCAAGAGCAATACTGGAGGAGAGCACCATTAATGGGGTTTTCCATAATCACTGACCAGGAAGACGTGATAGTGGGAAGTCACGTTCATTCACATGATACATGAACTACACACAGAGCTTCTCCTTACTTGGCCTCTCTCTCTGGAACTGAGGTTCATTTTTGGAGATAGTGACCCACATCAAGGTGCACTTAAGGCCACAGATGATTACTGTAAATCAGTGGCGCCCAATCTTTTTGGCACAAAGGACTGGCTTCATGGAAGGCATTTTTTCCAAGGACAGGGGTGGGTGCTGGTCTGTGGCCTGGGGATTGGGGACCCCTGCTCTAGATGACATCCTACCTCCCACAATGGTTTTATAGAAAGATCACTTGCAGAAAATCCACTGGTACAAGTGCCTAGGGGAAAGAAGGAAGGGAGGAAGGGAGGAAGGGAGGAAGGAAGGGAGGGAGGGAAGAACTAAGTCAATGAGGAAGGAAAGAAGGTAAGAGAATGAGGACAGGTGAGCTGGTTAGTAACAACAGGAAGTTCCTTGTATCTTTAGTTCTTCACTCAATCCTGTGACATATACCAGACAAGATACAGAACCCTCATCTAACAGATGAAAGAAATCAAGCTTCAAACAATAGAGATGACTTGCCCAAGGATACGCAACTAGCCAGCATTGAGTCTAGGACTAGATGCCAAGTCTTCTTGCTCTCAATTCAGTGCTTTCTCACTACTCTCTATTGCACAGGAAACCCAGAATGGATGTCTGAAGGGTTAATTTCTCCTGTTTTGACTGGCCAATCAGCCTGTAGAACCCTCAGAAGCCTTAGGAAGCAAAATACTTGGCACTTCTCCATCTCTCAGCAGAGAAGTCATTACCTTATGGGAACTCAAACTTGTTAGCTGCTGTTGAGTCAATGTCTGACTCATAGTGACCCTACACACAACAGGCGAAATCCTATTGTAAGTGCTTCTCTGCTGTTCATAGGGTTTTCAATGGCGGATTGTATTTTGGGAGTGGGTTGCCTGATCCTTCTCTCAAGCCTGCAGCACCTGGTGTTCCCAGGTGGTTTCCTTTCCAAGTACTGACCAGGCCTGACCCTGCTTAGCTTCTGAGATCTGAAGGGATCAGACACCACAGTGCTGTGGCTGCACGATTCTCTCTGCTTGTTGTTGTTAGGTGCCGTCGAGTTGGTATCCGACTCATAGCGACCCTCATAGGGTTTTCAATGGCTGACTTGCTTTGGGATTGCCTTGGGAGTGGATTGCCAGGCCCTTCTCCCATTTTTGCGGTGCTGGGAATTGAACTCGGGATCTCAGAGACTGCAGCGCAGCACTGTACCAACTGAGCTAAATCCCAGCATTCTCTCTGCTTACTCTGCCCCAAATCTCAGATCTGGCAAGAAAGTGATTAACAAAACTCATTTCACCAAATGTCACCTCTTTAGCACTACCAGGATTTCCATTTGAAAGAGGCAGCCTCTCTTCACTTAGGGTGGAAGTTCAGGCAGCAGTAGGGTAAGTGCCACAGGGCAGGGGTTCTTTCCTGAAGTCCTAGCCTGCAAGTAGCTAGCTGTTGTTTGCTAGGGAAAGGCTGCTTCCATAGTCACTATCAGGAAGCCTATGCCTTTCTGCTCAAAGAAAGCAATGGAATTTAAAATGAGGTCATTTGGCGACAGTTTTGATCAAACTTTTCCCCCCTTTTCAGAATCATGAATCAGTCATGAACGCAGTAAGTTAAAACAAGATTTGACTTCCCTAGGGCTATTTTTGAAGTCCTGTAGTTCCCTTCTCCCACCTCCTTCCATTTAACATTCATGACTCAAGGTGTTACTAGAAATGTGTGCAGGGAGAACACATCGACCTTCACCTTCTCTGCGATGGAAAGAATGTGTTGACAGGTGAAATATGGGCAGGTACATTTTGGAGAGGCTGGTGGTGTTGTGCATTTCAGTGTACCCAGCTCCGTTCAAGTGATGAAGGAGTCACCTCTGAGGTTCTTTGTCAGCAATGTTTCTCAGTTCATTTTCAAGGATTAAAGAGCTATTAGTTCAACACTTCCTGAAGGCATTACATCCTCTTTTCTCCCCTTGTCCAAAAATGCTCTCCATGGCAGAGATCTTTTAACAAACTGTGTTTGCTTTCTCTTTCATTAGAGCTTCAGGACATGCCTGTAAAATAGACAGGTCCAGCTAATTCCATAGACACAGAAATTAGTGCACAGAGAGGTGAAAGGTCACATAGCTAGTAAGTGATCAAGTTACATATGTCTTAAACCCATGTCTAGACGTCCAGACTCGTTTTCTACCCAGTGGCACTTTGCTTATTTTGTTTCAGAATGAAAGGAATTTGGCGTGACACAGTGCAGAGCCTTCTGCAACACCCTAACAGGATGTGCAACCAGAGCCAGTTTTGTGGGGTGGCATGTTTTCAGGGGTGCTGGGAAGCACAGCCCCTCCCTCTCACAGTGGTTAGGAATCCACACAACAAGGTTTAAGATCCTTTGGTTTAAGGATCTGCTTCGTGTGTGTGTGTGTGTGTGTGTGTGTGTGTGTGTGTGTGTGTTGGGGGGATGATAGGGGTTAAGGAGGGGAGACTCATAAGCCATTAAGGCTCATCAGTCATGTACATGGGGGAGGGACTAATGATCTCTAAGATAGCCCTCCTGGGGGTTTAATAATCAGATCCCCTGCAGGAGCAGTGATAGAGTGGGCTGGAGAAGGTGTGCAGGGTATGTGCATGGTTGGACACATAGTTTCAAGGAAAGCAAAGGAGGTTGCAAAGGAACATTGAAGACTCCAAAGGTGTCTTTGGCTGTCCGCAATTGTGCTGGGGCTGAAGGCCTATCAGGAACCCGTGGTTTAAGAGTTCATGTGAAAGCAGAGATATAAAGTGTCAAGCACAAGGCTTCAAAGAGAAAATTAGCAGGCTAGATTTTAGTTCAATAATGTCCCTGCCTTTTCTCACTAAGTTACTGGTTCCGTCTCATCTTCTATCTCATCACTGCTCTTCTGCACACAGACCCCCATACACTAAGCAAATCGAACTGTTCCTCCCTGCACCTCACTTCACCACTTGGGCCCTTGCCTATGCTGCTGCCTCCAGGCACAACACTGCCTGCTCTACCCCGATCCAAATAGGATGCAGGGGACCCACAGGGTGTGAGTTCCAGGACCCCCCATGGATACACAATCCACACTTGCTCAAGTCCCTTATAAAAAATGGCACAGTATTTGCACAGAACCTAGGCACATCCTCCTGTATAACTAAATCATCTCTAAATGAATTATAGGGCTGGGATTTAGCTTAGTGGGTAGAGCGCTGTGCTGCAGTCTCTGAGGTCCCTAGTTCAATTCCCAACATCGCAAAAATGGGAGAAGGACATGGGAACCCACTCCCAAGGCAATCCCGAAAGAGTCAGCCATTGAAAACCCTATGAGGGTCACTATGAGTCGGACTCGACTCGACGGCACCTAACAACAACAACCACAAATGAATTATAATACCTAATATAATACACATGCTAGGTAAATAATTTTTATACTGTGCTGTTTAGGGAATGGTGACCAGAAAAGTCTGCAGGTGTGCAGTATAGTTTCAATGTTATTCCAAATAGTTTCCATTTGTGGTTGATGGAATCCACAGATGTGGAACCCATAATCTGCAGTGCCAACTGTACTGTAGTCTCAAGGCTTCCTTCCTCCTTCAGCAGGCCCACAGCTGAAGCAGCCATGCTTTCCTCCGACCCTCCACATGGGTTATCCAGACTTCTCTTAGGAGATCGTGTTCATCCGACTTCATAATTCACATCTGAGTCTTCTCTTTCCTCCAAGGTTGTGGGCATCTTAGACAGAGAGCAGGTCCTCTTTCTGCATCTTCTCCTCTCTTCCCACATCCCAGAATTTTGTAGAGAAGCCAACCATTGATAAATGCTTTGTAGACAGGAGTCTCTAGGGTCAGAAAGTCTGGAAGCAAGGTCTAGCTTCTGTTACTCTCTAAGTGTAGGTTTCCTCTTCTGTAAGCCCCTACTTCACAGAGCTGTGATTTTTCAGTGGGCTGACCCATGTACTTTACTTAGCACAGTGCAAGACACTGGTACACATTCCACAACCATTCACTAGTGACATCACTTTGCTCTTAATGAAATATTCAGTCCTGTCAGGGTCCCTTTAGCAATAAGCCAACAAAACCATTATCCCAGAAGTAAAGGGAATCACATTAGGAGGGCTTTGGGCAAGGGTGTGTTAAATGACCTGACACACTATATTTACAGTGACAGTTACCCTTCAAAATGTGGGGAAAGACAGGAACTGGTTTCAATTTAAATTCGATATTTCTGTGGCCCACAGACTGAATGCCACCAAAGCCTCCACTCCCTGAACGGCGGTTTGTAGAGATGGAATAGCGGCAGTTTTTCATTTTCCAGAGTCCACTCACCCTTCCAAGAATCTCAATGCCTCATTGATTCATAATACAGTGCATAAAGATTTCATTTTTCCTGCCCACAGTGATACATTATGGAGGCAATCTGTTTTGCCACTGAAAAGTTTGCTTAGTAGAAAAATTTGGAGTTTTGACATTCAGGAAATTACAGTCATCTGTAAAACACGATTGATATGCCAAGGCTAACATTTTCATTGCACTCGCAGAGCCAGAATAACTATGATAAAATATGTGTTACCCCACACACATTTCAGGATCTTTTAAGGAAACATTAGTTAGTGCTGAGTGCCTCCTCCCAGGGCTCCAGGATGACAATGGCTGTGCTAGCCAGCTGCTCCCTTTCACTAAGACACCTCCAGGACCAAATGAAGACTCGGATTCTGAGACAGACCAATGCTCAACACATGTTCTGTCTTGGTCCCGGGCTGAAGACTGGGGCTATTTGTTCCCATGCTGCTAGGCTAAAGCCATGAAAGGAATCAAGAAAGTAATTTAGAGAATTTTATCCTCATTTTGGAATTGGTAAATAGCCACAAAAGGCACAGGTATAGATTAAGCGGAACGAGAAGCTGAAGGCTTACAAATGTGAAATTAGACTGTTTTACATCTGCCTACAATTTAAACATTTTCTCTACATGTTGACACCCAGGTATTTCTTTGTCTCTTTCTAGGTGCAATTTCCAATGTCAAGTGGCACTGGAAGCCCAGGGCTCTGGAACTATCCATTGTTCAACAGTTGATTGGAGAATGATAAATGCAATCAACTTAACTGAGGGGCATAGATGATCTCTATGGTTACATTCATGGAGCTCCTCATGCAGGGCCGGATTGGGACAGGTTATGAGCAGTTTTCCCTTAGTTCACGCACTGGGACCCATGGGAATTGTGTGGTTCCAAGGCAAAGGGCAGGTGCCAGTACCCTTGACACTGGAAGTGGCTTAGAATGATCCCCGCATAACGCTGGGTCAGCTTCTTCAGGTACTGGGAAAATGCATTGTATGAATAAGATGTATGAATAAGTCTGACTCATGAATCAAGCAGTCTTTAAAGGCCTCAAGTAAGTCACACATGCGCCCATACTCAATTACCATAAGTGCTCAACAGAATTTTAACATGTGTCAGACACAACTCTAAGGGATTAATATGTATTAATTCACTTAGTTATCACAACCACCCTATGAGGCAGGCACTAGTACTATCACCCTCATTGTATGTTTGAAGAACCTGGAGCACAGAGAAGTTGAGCAACTGTTCCCAAGTCACACAGCTAACTAGTAAGAGGTAGATCTGGGATTAACCCCCCACAGGGTGGCCACAGAGTTCATGCTTATGATTAATATTGCCTTGCCTACAGAAAAATAAATTAAAAGCTCCCTCTTGTCAGATACACCACTTGGATTCTTCAAGTACCCCATTCCTATAGTAGGAAGGCTTTCTTGTTCTCCTGAAGGTCTTGGCAAGCAGTCCCTCTTCATCTACCCTATGCTAAGCCTGCTGCAGTGAACAACTTAGCTTGGCTCATTCCTAACAGAGGTTGTACAGAGGCTATGGGGTCATGGCTAGAGCCCAGTGGGTATGGGGAGTGGGCGTAGGGGTCAGAAACACAGTCAGGCAAAGATCATACAGACCTAGGAGCCCTTAAGCCCTTCTGCAGGAGAATCTGGGGGAATGATTTCTCAAGGGGGTGGGGAGGAGCCACTTGTTCCTCACCAGTCTTCAAGTTTGAACCCATACCCAGGATTCCTGAGTCCCACCACTCCCCTCAGCCCTATTTCAGCTGACAGGCAGGGGAACAAAGAAGTCTCACCAGAAGAACAGAATAAAGTGGGGAGGGGACTATCGGCAGAGACCGGAGGTTGGGGAAGGGGGGCAGGGAGGGGAAATAATGTAGGGGGGTAAAGGGGGAGAGGAAAGTCTCAAAATATAGGAATACATGGGAAAAAATAGGGGAAGGGAAAAGTCAATGAGAATATAACCATGATTTCATATGATTTTTATTGCATATTAACTAAATGGTTCTGTAAAATATGTAAGTTGATGATGAAAGTGTTACCTAAAGTGATGTAATAGTCACATAATGGAAACAGCCAAAGTCTTATTATTCTGTGCCCCATAACATTTATACATAAAGGGGAAAAAGAATAGAATAAGGGCATGTAGAGACTGGAGGGGGTAGAGCTGATGGAGGGGAAGACAGGGAATTCAGGGGTCAGGATGGGAAAGAAAACAGGAAGGGAGATTGGGCAAAGCCCAAGGAGGCAGGAGAAAGTAGACTGAGACAGAGGAGGCAGGGCAGGCAGAGCCGGGAGGGCTGAGGGGAGAGCAGGTGGAGATGCTATCCCTCCTGAGCTCTGGCATCTCACGTGCGCACACGGGCTCTCCTCTCCTCTTCCCTGAGTGTTTGCTGGGCACCACTGAAAGGCTGTGATGTGGCTCAGAGTTCTGATTAGATGACCCTGCTTCTCACCTTCTATGGACCCCACTGCTGTTGGAGACAGGACTTGCTTGTCTCCTTTGTCTAGATTTTGACACGTGCTATTTTCTGTCTTGGGAGAAGGGCCTGGCAATCCACTCCCAAGGCAATCCCAAAACAGTCAGCCATTGAAAACCCTATGAGGGTTGCTATGAGTCGGATACCAACTCGACGGCACCTAACAATAACAACAACAATTTTCTGTCTATACCTAGGCTATATGCTCTTTAGAGGTTGGGTTCAATCCTTAACAACATTATTTCTGACCTCAAATCTCTCCTGGAGCATTACAGGAAATCCCTCTGACCATAGGAACAGCTGATAAATTAAGCCTCTAGTAGTTAATTGTTGTTGTTGATAGGTGCAGTAGAGTTGGGTCTGACTCATAGCAACCCTATATATAACATGAAGACTCCCTAGCACTTTGTCATGACTGGCATTATGTCAGTGCTTCTCTGCTGTTTATAGGGCTTTCCATGGCTGATTGTTCTGCGGTTGTTTTAAGAGTGGGTTGCCAGGTCCTTGTCCCGTTTTAGGGGTGCTGGGGATGGAACTTGGGACCTCAGAGAGTACAGAGCAGCACTCTACCAACTGAGCTAAACCCCAGCCCCTAGTTCATATTTATTAGCACAGAATTTATTAGAAAGCAGATAAAGATCCTTGCAGAGATGGGACAGGACAAGGAGGAAAGGCAATGCCTGGGGAGTATAGATCCTGGGGAAAGACCCACAGGGCACCTAGGGAAGGATGGAGCAAGTGCCCCCAATACTTCCTTTCTTTAGCCCCTCCCCTAGTGCCGACCTATTGCATAAGTGAGAGATCCCTGACATATTCTCATTTCTATATAATCATTCTCTATTTATATGGCACATGAGGACTCAACTTTCAGCAATAGCTCTTAAATACTCCTAGGCATGACTAAGAATGTCTTTGGAAGTCACCTCAAATCCTTTCTGGAAGTAGGCGGGATATAACAAAATGTAGGGCAAAAATAGAAAGCCTTTCCCTTTGTTTATCTTCAAGATGTCTTACAACTTGATTTCAAGGGCTTTATTCCTCTGTGAGTCACACATTTGGTTTATAGCACGTTTTGAAATCTAGACTCCATAAAAAGGACCTAACATACTGTGAGAAGGTTCCAGGGGAACTCTCACACAAGATGGCTCCCATGTGTGCACCCTGCTGGGCCTGCCTGCCTCCCATACCATCCTAGAAATTGAGGGGATTTCTGGGGAGTCAGGGTGTGATATGAGACTGGCACCCAAGGAGGTGTTTTCAGATAAGACTCTCATTGCTTTTGTGGGCTCCAAAGAGTGAATAGGTTTGGGAGATTCCAAACCCTCTATGCACAGCCAAAAGTCAGGCACCCCTTTGCCCCATGCTCTGGTCCCACTTAATTGAGTCAGGCTTAACTTTTCCATCCCTATTGCTTCAAATCAACATGCACTAGGCCTGCTATTCTTTGTCAGTCCTCAGGACCCCATGAAAGCAAGGCCTCTGGAGGAATCTGCTAGTACAAGCAGCAGTCAGCTCCAACACGCCTCTCCCAGTAGCATTTGGGCTGTTCTTTCCTGCCCAGCCCCTCCAAATTTCTCCAGCTCCATAGATTCCATCCCTTACCCACTTAGCAATTTTCTTCATTTCTGTCCCTAGACAGTTTTCCTCACACCTCCCCCTATTGTTCTATTTTTCTATCATCAGGATGATCGATGACCCAATATGCATGTACATTTACAAAGCAATTGCATTTACATAAGATAGCTCTTATCTACAGCTGAAAGAGGCACAACTATAATACATATATAATAGAGAGAGCGCCTATTCATCACGCACATTTACAGTGCCTTCGGACAGTATGGACTGTTCTAGGAATTGGTATATGAGGAGACAGAGCCCTATAAAATTTATCACTAAAGGTAATCAATGAGTTCCAACTAATGTGCTCTGTACCTCGAGGTGAAAATATACTAAAAGTATGGGGAAAACATATTTACTCCTTAAAGTTTGCTGAATTTAATTTGGGTTTTCATCGATTTCATTTAATACAAAGATTATATAATCAGGAATTCAGTAACAATTGAAACTACCAAGTCTAGTTTTCACCCATCAGAGCATTTTGGTAATATCTAGTAATGGCAGGAGATTCTCATTTAATTGAATTGGAAATGCAACATATATTAGCTTACAGAAACTTAATCAGTGCGATCAGATTAAAATAGGCCACTCAGACATACTATCCTGATTAAGGCACTTGGAAACACTCCACAATTATCAGAGATTTGTGGTGTTAATGATTTAAACTAAGGTTTCTTCTCAGGGGATTCAGACTTGGAATTTTTTTTCCCAGACAATTAGGAAACTCCATCCTTTACTTTGAAAAATGTTGCAACAGTATTATTGACATTAATTCTCAAAGAATGCAGAATAGTAAATAGTATATGCTGGGGATTTTTTTCTTGTAGCAGCCGCAGCCTTCCCTGTGGGGTGAGGGTCATTAATCTCCAAGCTTTAGCTCTTGGGAGTTGTAATGATGTCCGCCAATCGGAAAGTGACCATTTTAAAATGTATTAGGGGAAAACTCCACTTTTCTCTTTTTTTCCAAAGGTGTTCGAGGTTTCACTGAAAGGGGTTCGCTTACAGCCCTATTCATTCAAAAACCACTTTCAACTGGCCTGCTGTCCTCTGTAAAAGACTATAGAATTAGGCCATTTCTTTTAAATGTCTTCTTAATAGACCATTATAAATACTATCTTGGGAGACATGAGTTACTTTTCCCTCCTTTTAAAACTCATCTCCCTAGCCCACCACCCTTAAAATGCAGCCATATTAAATTACCTGGAAAGGATCTCATGTTTCTCGCTCCATTATTCCCGTGGAGAGTGTTGATTGGGGTTCTCTAGCTATGTGTTTGTATTTGAGTCAGCAAAGCCAGTTCCTCATCAAACAGAATAGAAAACAGAGATTCAGAGAGACTAAGTAACTTCCTCAGGGTTACAAAGCTAGTTAGGGTCAGGTCTGGGGTCAGAAGTTTAGTCTTTCAACTCATAGGTTTTTCTGCTCCCCACTGCTGCTTATGTCCAGTCCAGTGTCAATGAAGACAACTTCCAAGTCTTTGGAATCTAGCAAGGAGAGTGTACTATTGAATAAGCCACACTTAATGAAAGGACTACTGGGAGGAGATGAGCAGGAGGTGGAGAATTGTGTGTTGAAATGCAGAAGGGTATCTAACTTCTACCAAGCCTGCTATGGCTGGAGCCATGCCAGGGAATATGGTTCTAAGAGCCATCAAAGGCAGTATCAGAGAACTCAGAAACAGAGAACAGAATGGTGGCTACCAGTAGCTGGGGTAAGGGGAAAGGAGGAGGTGTTGTTTGAAGGGTACCAGCTTTCAGTTATGCAAGGTAAATAAGTTCTGGAGATCTAATATACAGCAGAGTGCCTGTAGCAAGCAACAATGTATATTATGCTTAAAATTCACTTGGAGGATAGAACTTATATCAAGTATTTGTAGCAAAACAAATCAGCAAGCAGAACAAAACAGTAATGATAAAGGAGACAAGAGGAAGTTTTGAGGGAATGATGGATATGTTTATGGCCTTAATGGTAGTGATGATATCACAGATATAAACTTATCTCCAAACTCGTGGAGTTGCATGCATTTTATAACCCCCCGCCCCCACCCCAAAACCCCTATAACTTTTAAAAAAGGACTCTCAGGCACAATTTCCCAGATGATAGTTTGGAAAGGCAGGGAGAAGAAGGTTCAAATAGAGGGAATCATTGGGTACAAGCATCTCAGAAGTGTTCCCAGCCCCTGTCTACAATCACAGAGGACTCAGAAGAATACACTGAGTCCTAACTTGGCTCAACACCAACATCCTCAATAAATGACTCCTTGTTTTAAATAAGATTAAAGTTCAAGAAGGAGGATTCATTCATTCATTCATTCATTCATTCATATAATTTTTAAAAATAGGGCCAAGCTGCTTAAAGCCTTTCTCAAACGAAGTTCCAGTGGCTCACTTTCTGCTCTCATTGGGCTAAGATGAAACAAAAGCTTAGATGCTCTTTCCTGGGCTGGGATGATGACATTCTATTCTGTTTACTACGAACATTTTGCAGACCTGTCTCACATCAGTGCGTACAACTGAGTGCTCATTTTGTACTTGAGTAGGCGCTATGCAAGATGAAAGAAACACACCCACTCTTCCTGAAGGAGCCATAGCCACAACTTAGCTGCAGAAATAAGCAAGCAGAGGGACAGTTAACAATAAAGAGGAGAGCTGGGAGTTCCAGGACTTAGTCTTTTATTGTCCAGCATCTACCGTCCTCTGGTCACATCTCCAATTGCATCTTCCTTTTTTTCTTTTGATTCTAGTTATTTGTACATAGGAGCACTGCCAGAAAATAAGATACTTAGGAGCAGTGACTGACTGTGTTTCAGCCTGGCTATCTCCACCTCCTCCTCTCCTACCCTAGTCCATCTGTCTACGTTGAACACACCCCAGCCTCTGGTGCTATGCCTATAGCATACCAGGCGCACAATAAGGATTTGCTGATTGAATTAACAAACAACTGAACGGTGCATCTACTGCTGGATTAAATGCCGAGTGGATATTGTTCACAGAGAGATGCATTCAGGTTATACTAGGAGAGACATGAAGGGGAAAAGGCATATTAATCACTTTGAAATATGAGTAATAACAACGATTCCATTTAATAAGCACACCCATATGTACCAGACTATTTGTATAAGTTATATCACTGAATCCCCAAAGAATCTCTGGTAGACAAGAATTATGTATCATACATTTCAAAAAACTGGAAGGGATTTTGGACATTTTCACAATGAAATGATAAATGTTTGAGAAGATAAATTTAGTTAACTTGTTTTATACAACATACACATGTATCAAACATTACATGTTACCGCATTAGTATGTACAACTTTTATGCTTTTGTGTATCAGTTAAGTTATTTTTTAAAAATCTCCATGAGAGAGGGCAATCCAATTATTCCCATTTTACAGATGAGGAAACTGAGGCTCAGAGAAGTAACTTGCCTGAGGAGCTAGAGCTGGGATACAAACTCTTGTCTCTCTAAGAGGAAAGACTGGGCTCTTTTCAATGAACTAGGATTTGGAGAAGGGTGGCCAAAGAACAAAGGTCATTCAAAATAAGTGCCAAGGTATTGAAAAGGAGGCATTTGGCAGATAAGGGGGAGAGCAGTGCAACCAAGGGGAAGGCTGGGCCTGATGGTGCCACTAGACAGTTGGTGATATGACTGAATCAGTCAGTGAGCTCACATAAAGCACTGGAGACAGAGTTAAAAAATTAAAATGAAATTGTGTTCAGGATAGAAAATATCTACACTGAAAAAATGTTGGAAAACCCCACGGCCCTTCTAATGACATTCAAATGAACAAGGCAGACTCTGGCCTAAACATCTCCCTGACTATTTTCCGAGAGAGGACAGCTTAAGCAGCTAAAATAATCCTCTCCCCAAGATAATGCTCTTTTCTTCCCCTACAGGTTTCATTACAGCCTTGCGAAGAGGCCAACTGAAGGAAATGGAGTGGAAATAGTGTGTGTTCATTTAGTCTGGAGAACAGAAGCCCAGTTGGGGAGCATTACTCAAAACCTGAGGCATTTTTTTCCCCTCCAAGTGCTTCAGGTTCAGCCTGAGAGTAGGCTGTAATCTTGAGCAACAATCACCTGTCAGTCTGGTCCCTTTCATCGATTCAGAGCAATCTGGCCATAGGAAGGGAAGCTTTTCTTTTCTTTTCTTTTCTTTTCTTTTTTCTGTTTTAAGAGCTTGCAGAAGTGAGGGAAGGTGACTGCTTTGCCTGTGGCTTGGAAGATGGGGCATGGTAGATACGGGCTGCTCTCCCATATGCTGCTCCCTGAGTATATCAAATGAATCCCTAAATTTGAGCTTCTAAAGGAGAGCAGCCTGCAGCCATAGTCTGTGGCATCCCATCCCATCAGATCTCGGAAGCTAAGCAGGGTTGGGCTGGTTAGTACTTGGATGGGAGACTTCCTGGGAATGCCAGGTGCTGTAGGCTTGGGAGAAGGATCCGGAAACCCACTCCCAAAAATCAACCTGCCATTGAAAACCCTGTGAATAGCAGAGAGGCACTAACAATAGTGTTTCACTTGTTGTACATCGGGTCGCTATGAGTTGGACACCAACTCGACAGCTCCTAACAACAAAGGATAGTAGTTGAGAAATGAGTATTTGGCAAGGCACTAGGTGTGAGGTTGGGAAAGCACATGACAATTCGCGGGAGGAGAGAGGAACCACTACCAACCTGGCCTAAGGATGGCAAACAGGAAGCCTTGGGGCAAGAGTATGAGCCTGTCAATTTGATTTATGTGGAGATGCACTTTCTCTCAAAGTTCTAGAAAACAGGCACTCGTGACAAGTTATTTTTTTGCAAGGAACTTGGCGACATTCTCTCGCTTGTTTTCATGTGCTGTTGGTGATGCCAGGAGGAGTGACCAAAACAATGATCTGTGTTTCGCAGAAAGAAGGGGAGCAGGCCTGAGAGGGTAACGTGGGTGGGTAGTGGCAGCAGACTCTTTTCTGACAAAGGTCATCATGGAAGCAGGTGCCTACTGTGAAGGTATGAAATAGTTTGGTGACCCTTGAAAGGTCCACAGGCACGAATGAGGAAGTGAAGAGAGATGTGCAAAGGCTGAGGAGAGGGCGTCTCATTCATGCCCTGGCAGCATGAATGTCTTTCCCAGCTGTGAGGAGAAGGAGGAGTGCTCTTGAAGAGCCACTTGGAAACAAGCCTGGCATTCTGAATTCTCTCTCTTATGAACGTTGATGCTAACAAGCTGAACTCTTTAGACTCCAAGGTTCGCAGAATCACTCACCTAGCTAAGCTCCCCAATTCCACCATGCTAAGAGCCATATCTGTTGAAAACACTTGGGCATCCAGCCCAAAGGGACCGTTCAGGACTTTTATGGGCCAATGCCATTGAAGCAACTGAGTTCTTGAATCAACATCATGGAGTAAGCTCCAGGATTAAACGAGATAATGCATGCACTTAAAGTACTTTAAACAGGACAGATGCAGAGAAAACATTCAATAAACGTCATTTGTTATTTTAGAAGTACTGGTCCTTGTTGTATATGAATTCTATATGTGCTCTACTTGCATGTAAACATGTAAAGGACTTTTTTTTTCCGGGGAGGGATTCATACCCATAATTCATGGGCTCTAATTTCAGGTAGCTTGTGTTTGGTCCCTAGAGAGCTGGCAAGATAACTTAGGATTTAGACTTAAATGGGCACTGGTTTCAATCGTGACTCTGTCCCTTACTATCTAAGTGTGATCTGCTTCAGCCTTAGTTTTCTCATCTGTAAGATACAATTTCTACCTCATACGATTGTTGGTAAAATTAAATAAGATCATGGATGTTAAGAAGGCCCTTTGGACACTATGAAAGACTATGCAATGACCTTTTTTTATTCTTAGGAATTTTAGACTTAGCCAAACTTATCTCCCTTCTCCCTCAGTTCCTCCAACTCACTATGAGCTTTTCAGACAGTGATGACCCAACGTATTGGTATTTTAGGTCTGCCAGACCTAGGCAGTTGCTCATTAATTAAATAACCTAGCTGTGAGGGCTGGGATATAGCTCAGCGGTAAAGGGGACATCATAAAAATGCATCCTTCAAAATGATGTTCTTCCCAGACCATCTTCATCATCCACAATCTTTCCAGAGATGCGAGACCCCCATGCACTGATGATTCCTGCTTCAAATGCAAGTGACATCTTAATTATCTAGCACAAATACTACTTCAAGCAAGCACTAACAGATAGAGGTCCAAATTTTATAACATAACCAGTATTGTCTAGGCAAAATTTATCATTTACTCATCAGTGAACCGTGTCCTGTTTCATTTTTCTTTTTTGTTTAAACTTTGGCAAGCAATCATCCTGAAAACCCAAGGCATCTTTTTTTCTAAATGAAATAGTAGCTGTTGACCAATCACATCACTTTATTTCTGTCCTCCCCATGTCCCATTCTCAGCTTGCTTGTGTGTGACACATACAGTAATGAAAGTGTCAGAGCCAGATGCTAGTGGAGTCCCACACAAGACAAGCCTTATTCTCAAGTGGAAATACTAAGGATAAGAGGAGATTCTGTCATTTGCCCCAGCTCCTGCGGAGCCTTCTATCCACTCAATACTATTCCCTCTAGCAAAGGCCTCCACCAGAAGGACCAATCTTCAAATTATTTTTGTGACTCTAGGTCTAATATGGTCCCTAAGCACAAAGGGTGTCTCTGGAAAGAATGGGACAAGTAGAGTTATAGTCTGAGTATTGGCTCTGTCACCCATGAACTATGTCATCTTTGACCAGAATATATTTTCTCAGACCAGGTGTGGTGGCACATTCCTGTAATCTCAGTACTTGGGAGGCTGATGAAGGAGGACCATGAGTTCAAGGCCATCTTGGGCTACATAGAGAATTCAACACCACCCTGGGATGCATGGAAATACCTTGTCTCAAAATCTAAGGGCTTAGGTTGCAGTACAGTGGTAGAGTGCTTGCCTAGCATGTGCAAGGCCCTGGGTTCCATCCCCAGCACTACCAGAGAAAAAAGAGTATGTTATCTTAGATTTCTTCTCTACAAAAAGAGCTGATACCTCATACTCTATAGGCTTATTATGAAGATTAAACAAGGAAATGAGCTATAAAGTGCCTGATACATGGAAAGCAATCAATAAATCTCATTAGCTAACAAAAGCATTATTTTATATATGCTATATGTGAGGACCCCCATGTGTCTGTGAGCTTGTGCTGCTGTGGAGGCTTGCCTGTTGCTGTGATGCTGAAAGCTATGTCATTAGTATTCTAGACACCAGCAGGGTCATCCATGGTGGGTAGGTTCCAGCTGAGCTTCCAGACTAAACTAGACTAGGGTGAAGGACTTGGTAGCCCACTCTTAAAACAATTAGCCATTGAAAACCCTATGAATAGCAGAGAAGCACTGTCAAATACAATGCCAGAAAATGAGCTCCCCAGGATGGAAGGCATTCAAGATTCAACTGGGGAAGAGCTGCCTCCACCAAGTGGCAATGACTTTAATGACGAGCATAGAGTAAACCCTCTGGGACCTCCTTTTGCTGATGTGGCTTGACTCAAAATGAAAAGAAACCTAGTGGCTGCAACAATGGGCTCAAACATAAAGCCTGTGTGCATGACACAGTGCTGGGTAGTGTTTTGTCCTGCTGTACTTAAGGATCAGACTCGATGGCATCTAACAAAAACAATATGTGAGGAATTGTTCTAATTATTTTACATGCATTAACTCATTTAGATAAATCAAACCTTTCATCAAATGTCACTTCTTAATGAAGTTTTCCCCAACCACTTTATTTAAATTTACACATTTCTTTCACCCCTCACTCCTTATCCTCATTCCGTGCTTTTTCTCTTCATTATGCCTTATTCCCTTTAAAAGTACTATGTTGTTGTTAGGTGGCGTTGAGTCAGTGTCCAACTCATAGAGACCCTATGCACAACAGACTAAATACTATTGTCGTGCTTCTCTGCTATTCCTATGGTTTTCAATGGCAGATTGTTTTTTGGGAGTGGGCTGCCAGTCCTTCTCCCAAGCCTACAGCACCTGGTGTTCCCAGGCAGTCTCCCATCCAAGTACTAACCAGGCCCAATCCTGCTTAGCTTCTGAGAAATTGTGATCCTCCTGAAAAATGGAAAGGCCTTCCCTGCTCCTGGATAGGGAGAATTAATATAGTAAAAATGGCTACGCTACCAAAAGCAATCTATAGATTTAATGCAATACCCATTAAAATTCCACTGACTGACTTTACAGAAATAGAAAAAATGATCCAAAAATTCATATGGAACCACAAAAGACCATGTATAGCAAAAACACTTTTAAGCTGCTAATTTAATGCAGGTGGAATCACAATCCCTGGCTTCAAGCTATACTATAGGGCAGTGGTAGCAAAAACAGCTTGGTACTGGCACAAAAATAGGACCAAAGACATCTGGAACAGAATAGAAGACCCAGAAATACCTCAACACACCTATAGCCACCTTATTTTCGACAAAGGAGCCAAGCAAGTAAACTGGAAAAAGGACACCTTCTTCAACAAATGGTGCTGGGAAACACGGTCATCCACATGCAGAAAAATGAAAAAGCTGACCCCATCTCTCAATATACATGAGAGTTAACTCAAAATGGATAAAAAATCTCAACATAAAACCAGAAACTTTAAAACTTGTAGAAGGCAAGATAGGCAACACACTCCATCATATAGGCATAGGAAAGTATTTCCTTAATAGGACTCCAATTGCTCAAGAAATTGCAACAAGAATAGATAAATGGGATCACATGAAATTAAAAAGCTTCTGCACAGCAAAAGAAACAATTAACAGAGTCAAGGAAACCCCCACGGAATGGGAAAAAAACTTCACATCCTATACATCAGACAAAGGTCTAATTACTAGAATTTATAAAAAACTCAAGAAAAAAACTCCCCCCAAAACAAATGACCCAATACACAAATGGGCAAAGGAACTGAGTAGAGAGTTATCAAATGAAGAGGTCTGTAAAGCCATGAAACACATGAAAAAATGCTCAATATCCCTAGCCATTAGGTAAATGCAAATTAAAACAACTCTGAGATTTCACCTTACACCAGTAAGAATGGCCAAGATCAATAAAACAAATAACAACAAATGCTGGCGAGGTTGTGGGGAAAAGGGAACACTCTTACATTGTTGGTGGAGCTGTAAATTGATCCAACCACTGTGGAAATCAATATGTTGTTGTTGTTGTTGTTAGGTGCCATCGAGTTGGTATCTGACTCATAGCGGCACTCGTAAGGTTTTCGATGGCTGACTGTTTTGGGATTGCCTTGGGAGTGGATTGCCAGGCCCTTCTCCCATTTTTGCGCTGCTGGGAATTGAACTTGGGACCTCAGATACTGCAGCACAGTGCTCTACCTACTGAGCTAAAACCCAGCCCCATGGAAATCAATATGGAGGTTTCTTTAAAAAGTGAAAATAGATCTACCATATGACCCAGCTATAACACTACTGGGAATTTACCCAAAGGGAGATGGGTCATCGTACCACAGAAACACCTGCATCTCCATGTTCAATGCAGCACTTTTCACAATAGCAAGGATATGGAATCAACCAAAGTGCCCATCAAAAGAAGAATGGATTAAAAAAAACCTATGGTACATATACACAATGGAATACTACCCAGCAATCAAAAAAAAAAAAAAAAAAGGAATAAGGCCATTCGCAGCAAAGTGGATGGAATTAGAGAAAATTAAGTGAATGAACACAAGCTCAGAAAAACACCACATGTTCTCACTCACATGTGGGACCTGAATCAAAATTATAAGAAGAAAAAAATCCTATACAAACGTTGGATCAAAATAAAAGAAAAAAGAAAGCTAAGAATGGTGTTATTATAGATGGTGTAGAAAATGCATGCAATAGTTCTAACAAGGTAAAAAGAAAGTTCACTGCAGGAAAAGTTTCTATCTTAAACAGAACTGGAACGCAAGGACATATAGAAAAATATTACCATAAAAAGACAAGTAAATGGTAGAGAAGTCTTTGATGGGCGGTGGGGTGGGGGGAGGAAGCACACAAGAGGATAAGGAGGAACCTATATGAATAATGTACAATAAAATGCATATATGGAAATGTCACAATGAAAAGCATGTCAGAATGAATCACATTAAGGTGTACATTAAAAATTTCCAATAAAAAAAAGAACTTGTGATCCTCTTGCCTCATCCTCCTGACTGGTGGGATTATAGGCATGTGCCACCATGCCTGGCTCCACTTACTTGTTTATTGACTATATCCTTCCACTAGAATGGGCATAAATGCAAGGCATATTGTTGGTTTTGTTCTCTGCTGCATCCCCAGACCTAGAATGGTGCCTAGCACCTTGCATGCTCTCAATAAAACTTTTTGAGTGAATGAATAATTTAATCCTTGTGAAAACCCTATGCAGCAGGCACTGTCAATATCCTGTTTTTACAGGTGAAGAAAGTAGTGCACAAAGAGATTATGTACCCTGTCCAGGGCAGTGCTAGGATCTTTAAGGCAGTAACTGCCATCTTAACCATTATAATTTCCGGACCGAGAGGGAGAGGGAGGAAATGTGAATGAAACAATTAGAATAAGGGGAAAACTATATGCTCTTCTATGAACTTTAGGGTTTACTTTTCCTTTCTTTCCTTTCCTTTTTCTTCTTCCCTTTACTCTTCCTCCTGCCTGTGAATAGGATCTACTTTCTTCTAATGAAATCTCTATGCAGTACTTTGGGAATCTAGCTTTTGTCTTGCGATAAAGGCAGTCATCAATTCATCAATTACTTGTAACCCATGTAGTATTTTCTGAAGACACATCCACTGTTTAACTATGTAGCCATTGTTATATGTGTCTTTTCACAAAGTTAAATGGGAAAGGATAATTTACACATGAGAAAACTCATAGATACTCAACATTGTACTAGAGGTTCTGGCCAGCACACTAAAGCAATAAAAAAAAATCCATTTTGTAAATGATGAATAAAAATGTCCTAATTCACAGGTGACATAGTTCTCCATGTAGACTATCCAATGGATTCTACAAAAGAAAGCTCCTGGAATTATTGTTATTTCTTGTTGTTGTTAGGTGCTGTTGAGTCACGTCTGACTCAAGCCAACTCTTAAAGGGTTTTCAATGTCTGATTGTTTCGGAATTGCCTTGGGAATGGATTGCCACATCTTTCTCCCATTTTTTTGGTGCTGGGAATCAAACTAGGGACATCAGAAACTGCAAGGCGGCACCTTACCAACTGAACTAAATCCCAAGCCCTGGAATTTTTCAGTGAGCATAAAAACTTTTCAGGATAGAAGACTAATACATACAAACAAATTCTACTTCTACATACTAGAAATGAGCAATCAGAAATTGATTAGCAAAACAATACTATTTACTATAGCAGTAAAAGTATGAAATATTTGGGGTTGGGTGTGTAGCTCTGTGGGAAAGCTTAGCATGTGTGAGGCCCTGTGTTTAACTACCAGCATCTCAAAAAAGTATGAAATAGTTGGGAATTTTTCTGACAAAAGATAGGAAATGTGTATTCTAAAAGCTACAAACTATGAATAGACTTAAATAAATTGATAGATATACTAATTTCATGGGGACTCAGTATTGTTAAGTTGTCAATATTCCTTTAAGTTGATATACAGATTCAATGCAATCCTTGCCAAAATCCCAGCAGGCTTTTTAAATTTGGTGGAGATTTATAGGCTGATTCTAAAATTCATATGGAAATGAAAAGGCTCTATAATATCTAAATGACTTTGAAGAAGGAAGTTGGAGGGATCACATCATCTGATTTCATGGCTTATTATAAAGCTTCAGTAATCATGACAATGTAATATTGGCAAGTGGATAAACATATCAATTAATGGAATAGTATTGAGAGTGCAGAAACATACTCAACTACACAAGGACAACTGATTTTTAACAAAGGTGCCAAGGTAGTTCAATGGAAAAAGGATGCTCTCAAGAAATAGTATTTTACATATCCATATGTAAAACAAAACAAAACCTTGACAACTCTCTCTTATACCATATATAAAACTGAATCCAAAATGAACAATTGGCTTAAATGTAAAAGTAAAAACCTCAAAACTTCTCGAAGAAACGTAGGAGAAAACCTCCGCAACCTTTTACACAAAGATTTCTAAGATATGAATCCAGAACACAATTCAGCAAAAAGAAATTAGATAAACTGGACTTCAAATTGAAAACTTCCATCCTGTCTTAAAATAGTTCCACACCCTAGATTTTTAGTCAATGTTAGATTTATGATAATTATTTCAATATAGCATGTCGGGTTTGCCCTTTGCTTCGATACTCTCTTAGAGCTGCAAACTATGGTTAACCATGCTTACTTAATTGACCAATGCAACTAAACCCCAACCCATAAAGTCTGGTCGGTAATGACATATGGTAAAGATTATATTCTATAAGATACTTTGTTGTTGTTGTTAGACACAATCAAATCAGGTCCAACTCACAGAGACTTTCATAGGGTTTTCATTTTTTAATTTTTTATTAGTAATTTTTAATGTACAACTTAATGGGTCTCACTATGATATTGCCATACATGCATTTCATTGTACATGGCTCACATTCACTTCCCCTTACCCTTTCATTACTCTCCTTCCCCTCACTTACCCTCCCCACCAATGGTTTCCTTTCTACTTGCATGTCTTTTTTGTGAATCTATCTATCTATACATGTACATCCTGATTTTGCCATAAGGGAAACATATATGATATTTTCTTTTTCTCCCATTTCCCTTTCTTCTTACCCCTCCCTCTTTTATTTGGTCCATTTTTGTTCCCTATTTAAATCCTGTCTATTTCATGATTTCTATGTTTTAATAATGAATATATATTGAAATCTAACATCCAACATATGAGAGAAAACGTGATGTTTATCTTTCTGGGTCTGGCTTAATTCACTTAAAATGATGATCTCTAGTTCCATCCATTTTCCAGGGAATGCCATGATTTTGTCCTCCTTTATGGCTGAATAAAATACCATGATGTATATATACCACAATTTTCTTATCCACTCACCTGGTGGTGGACACTTAGGTTGATTGCACATCTTGGCTATTGTGAATAATGCCACAACAAACATGGATGAGCAGGTATCTCTATGGTATATAGGCACATTCTTTTGGATATATACCCAGGAGTGGGATAGTCTCATCATATGGCAATACTATTTTTAGTTTTTTGAGGTACCTCCATATTTATTTCCATAGTGGCTGCACCAATCTGCATCCCCACTGTCAGTGTATAAAGGTTCCTTTCTCCTTTATAGGATTTTCAATGGCTGATCATTTTGGAGTTGTTTCGGGAGTGGATTGCCACGTCCTTTCTCCCATTTTTTTCTGGGCTGAGGATCGAACCCAGGGCCTCAGAGAGTGCACAGCAGCAACTGAGCTAAACCCTATCTCCGCTGAATTGGTCAGTTGTCTGAAAATCAACATATTTAATCTACAAGCATTAGGTGATACCATTTCTTTAGCCTCTGTAATTCCCCTAGCTCTCAAAGAGTTGGGTTGAGAGCAAAAAATATGGGGGTGAAGGGACAGGTGGAGAACTGATAGATGAATGACAGATGGCAAAGGGGATGGAGGGAGGGAGAGAGGGAGACTGACAGGGCGGGGGGAAGAGAGAGAGGAGGGATTTTATTACTTGGAGAAAAACATAGCAGTCCTATTTATCATCAATCTGCATTGCTTCCCCAAGTGGGAAAGTTGGATGGAATTTCAGCCAGTACCTGGAATCTAGACATGACTCTGAGCTCTACCAGAGCAGCAAAAATGAAAATTCTCAACCATGTACGGACAGAGGGAGAAAGCAGAGTCTCTGAGGAACCCGACCCCAGAGAGCAGCAGCACCTTGCCTCTTGGATTCTGTACAAACTGGCTCCTGCTTTCCAAGGCTTGATTAGCAGAACATGCTTCCTTTTACTTTTTGTCAGAATTAGGGAGCTGAAATTAGGGCCTCGTATATGCTAGGTATGAGCTCTACCACTGAGCCTCACCCGCAGCCCCTTTCTTATTTTTTTATATTGAGACAGGGTCTTGCTAAGGTGAGCAGGCTGCCTCTGGCCTTAAACTCACGATCCTCCTGCCTCAGCCTTTTGAGTCACTGGGATTACTGGCCTGCATCACAGCACCCAGTTAGAACATGTCTCCTGACAAGGATATAGAAGCAGGACCAGCATGGACAGTCAGATTTTGGAGGGGCATTTATTATGTTAGTAAGTATAGTTGCCATCACAGAAGTGCACCTGAGCCTGCTAGGAAATGGTTCTTCCTGGTTGCACCAGTCATTTCTTGTCTTATCCAATTTGTGAGCATTATTTATGTAGTGTCAGTGGTGAGGCTTCTGCATTCCCATTTCAGGAACTGGCAAAGCAGATAAACAGGCAAGCTGAGCCAACCAGAGCTCATAAGATTTATACCGGCCAACACCATACTGGCCAGGTCATACTGTCCCCAGCTGCAATACACTGGCAGCTGAAACAAGCATAATCACTAGCTGACATTTGGTGAGCACTTGCCATGTGCCAGGCACTGCGAGAGCCTTCCTTGCATTATGATATTTAATCCTTCAGACAGCCCAACAAGGTAGGTATAAACTTAATAAGTGGGAGAGCCAGGATTCAAATCCAGGTCTATCTGACTCCAAAGCTGATGTCCTTTCAAACACACACAAGGCTGCCTGATTAATTTATTTAAGGAGATCTTTGAACAGCCCTGTTTTGCAGCTGCTTAGCCTGAGGTTAAACATCAAAGTATGCAAGCCTATGTTATTTATCCCTGGTTATTGAAAGTCTTTTTCAAATGGCTTAGGCTACTTTCCTATCTTATTAATGAATGCATTTTCTGGGATATATCTGACATTTTCTGCTGTGATGAAAAGTCTTACACTATCTTGGATGGGGAATATTGAAGGAAAAGGTAATTAGGCTACAAATGAACTCATCCATGGGCACAGTCTACTAAAATCTGTTTTTAGGAATACATCCTGACAGTGGTTTATGCTTTTGTCATTTGTCTTTTTCTGTAATGGAGCAATTGTAAAAAGACAAGAGAAAACAAGCAACCAGTTTAATGCTTTGATTTTTCATGAGCTTTGTAATATAAGACTTAGCTTAATAGCTAAATTAAGGGCACTATTGATATCATCATCATGTAAAACTATAGCAATTATGTGAAAAGTAAAATAGTAGGCCATTTGATTGTTATGTTCATACAACATACAACCATTTTGAAGTGAAAGAACACATGTGAACACACACAGAGAGATGAAATTAAGGCGTTAGAAGCAACCATACCTACTGGCTTAGAAGAAATACATGACTCTCAATTAGAAGAAAGGACAATAGTGATATAACACAGAGAACTTACAACTCCTGTGATGAAGATATAAGCAGCTGGATCAAACATAAAACTGAACCATGCTGAGTTCACACACAGCAAGCAAGACTTCACTTCTTTTTAAAGCAGGAAATTTTTCCATTTGGCTCATGCCAACCAAAACCAAAGGGGTGTTGATAAGTTTCATTTCTTTATGAAGCTATGTGCTCTTAACTGCTTTCACCTAGACACTGCCAAATAGATGAAAAGGTCTGTTTGCTGTGAGACACTTTTGGTAAAGACAGGTTGGAGTCAGCCTTCTGGTGACATCTGCTAATAGGATCAGCCCCAGGCAGGTTTCTGACATTAGGTTTGACTTTGTCATCTCATAGTCCT